>JAOTAV010092263.1:0-11364 GCA_026546445.1 Cyclargus thomasi | reverse complement strand
CATTTACCGATTTTAACCACCGAAAACAAATTTAATTCCCGGAGCGTACGCCAGACGATGTTAACCGTACCGAGGCCACGGGGGGAGGAGTATAGAATATGCAATAATGCATCAGTTATTAAATTTTGTTGTTTATGATCAAAATGAATAATTCATAAAGTGCGCGCGCGCTGCCAGTAACGCTGACCAAATATCGACTCAAACTTATTTATAGTATTCGGTACCCTAAACGCTTTTCAATTTTTAATACATATAATTTAAATCACAAAATATCTACCCTCAAAGTTTTGTAAAAAGTAGCAAGAGCGCGTCGATTTTTGGCATTGGGTTCCGCAGGCCCCAATGAAATGTAACTAATGTGGCTTGTGATCTTAGATCTTTGTCTGTTGTTTGCTTATTTTCATTTTGAGAGTGCAGCTAGTGGTTACTTGTTTCTTCATCACTACAATTTAAAATTTGGAAAATTGAAAAAGCCTCATTTTTGAAACAACAAAATAATTGATCTTAAATTACATGTTATGAAAATTGAACACAGAAAACAACAGATTGTCGGTCTATCACGCCGTGTGTATATAATGTGTTTTTGAGAAACAAGAAGTAATCTTTGCTTCTTTTTACAATGGAAGCAAGGAGAGTGTTTAGAGAAATTGTTCGGAATCATTCCACCTGCAACTACCTACGCGGGAGGTTTACCACCCATATCGTCTTGATAATACAGTCTTGGACAGTACGATTTTCGCGTAACTTTCTGCCTCGCACAGTAAAACTCTGGAATAAACTATCGCCAGCAGTATTTCCGAACCGCTGCGGCCTACAAACCTTCAAGAAGCGAGCGTATTCCCTCTTAAAAGTCCGGCAACGCACCTGCAACCATGATGTTGCGAATGTCTATGGGTGGCGGTAGTTGCTTTCCATCAGGTAGCCCGTTTGCTCTTTGGCCCCCTTATTTTTATAAAAGAAAAGTATGTTTTTTTTTAAATAGCAAATATAAACAAACCAAATTATCGGCCAAGGTTAGTCCTTGCCAGCAGATTGCTATGCCGATTGCCGGTTGCTGATTGTCCACTTTTACGGGCGTCGTGTGCAATTTACAGACCTATCATTATTTAGAGTGACCGCAAATATTATATAGCCAGTTACTTATTATGTAACACAATACATACTGTCCCGTAAATGTAGTCTGTAGTTTATAATTAAGAGTCTTACGTTTTTAATTATAGCTTTTGAGCAAAGCTGCAATAAAACATTCAATTGATATACCATAAAAACCTTACTTAAGCTGTACTTTAAAAAACCGAAATTACCTTTCAATAACGGGAACAAGAAATCTTAAAATAAATTCAGAAAAAAACTAACGGGATTTACCGCATCTGAATAAAACTTATTTTGGTCCTTTTTTGACTTTGCTCGCGTGGAATCAAAACATTTACAAACGATCTGGCCCGCGGCAACATCTTTAAGCGGAATAAAAAGTATCATATTATTACCTGAATCAGATATGAGTATGAGTACCTAGTATGCTAAATATTATAAAATCCGTTCAGTAGCTTCGGCGTGATAGACCGACAAACATCCAAACTAACAAACATTTACATCCACAACATTAGTTATTATTATTATGAGATGATCAAATAATAAATATTATCAGTTTCAATAACTGATAACGTGAGACATTTTCTCTACCTGACTACAGTAGACTTTATTTACACGTGCCATTGCATAAAAACATACTTCTTACCTTTTTATACGTGATTGATCGATTGACTGACGTACGTAATGTAGTTGCATGCACCCGAGTCTCCCTGGTTCCAAGATACCGGGGAATACCCGGGTATTTTAAAAAATGTAATTGGAATCGGGTCTGGAAGATGGAACCGGGTGGGGTTTTAAGATTGAATTTAATGTTACAAGCTTTAATTTGACTTGCCTTGTTCGCGTGATAAATGTTAGTTTACGAGTTAAATTATTGAAGCAAAACGCCACTTAGTCTCTGACCGAAAACTTTGACAATCGGTCAAAGTCTGAAACTTAGCGGAGACGTGTGAATTAGGTGACAATGCAACATATGGATGATGGAGCCGAAAGGTGGTCATGGCATCTCAGCGATATAACTACCGTACCTATACCGAGTTTAGGTTTCTTGGAATCATCTTACCAAAAACTTTTCAAATACATGATAGCCATTGTCTAATGATGGAACCGAAAGTTTGGACTTCTTTCGAAATCGCCTTTCATAGCATTCGTATCTCAACTACTCCAATTTGCATGCAATCTAACTATCGGTTATTATTTTTATACCAATTCAATAAAATATAAGGAAATCATTTGGAACCGTGTAGTTATGACTGGCTCTGGAACCGGGTACAAAAAATCTGGAATCGGAACCCGTTCTGCATGCGCTAAATGTAGTGATTGGTATCAAATTTCCTTTTTTAGTACGCCCACATTAATGGCGTGAATTTGCTTCAACAATTCTCACCAGACGTGTCCTCCAAATTCAACGTGCGCTAACCCCGCGAAACCCACATTCTCGTTCATGCCTGTAAACGATGCTTCGTGGCACGATTCTGGAGCAGCCCTTCAAGTCGTAACGGTATTTTATGGGAAGTGCGATATTCGGCCTGCGCGCAATTTCCTTGCGGAACCCTAACGTTGGCGTCGGTGTTTGTGCGGTAGCCCGACCATTGTGTTGTGAGTCGGCGCCCGCACACGTGTTCGGATGAGTGATGTTCTAGTGTCTGTGACTAGTGATATTATTATAATAAGGTAAATACTTTGAATTTGGAAAAGTATAAAAAAATATTTTTCATTTAGGTTTCCCTTTGGATATAGATAGAAATTACAAGTATTGTGTTTATATGTTTCCGAATGTTAGAACATCTAAATCAATAAATAATTTGTTATTGTCACAAATTCATGATCAATCTCGGAAGTACTACTTTAAATAGACTAAGGACAATGTATGAAACCAATACCCAATTTTTAACCTACCGGCTATCGAAATTATTTTTAAACAGTACCGACTTTAAAGTTATAAAGATTGATTACGGTTAAGGTTGAGACCAATTTTTATAAGGTACTAACATAGAATAGTTTTTTGTTAATTATTTATTAATTTTTAGTTCATCTATTCATTGTTTTTGCTGGGGAATTCGGTTTTTTCTCTTAATTAACTGTAAGTCAATTACACAGTCATTTGCAGATAAATATCCTAATACCCTACACGACAACCAAGAATTTTTCAAAATCCTTTCACAAACAGCGGAGAAAAAGGAAAATATTATTATATACGATCGAATTGAGAAACCTTCTCCTTTTTTGGAAGTCGATTAAAAATGTCTAGTATAATCCTTTGCTTTTTTAGGCAAGTTTTTATAATTTTTTTTATAAGCCTTCCGTTTAATGCTATGATTACTGGTTGGTAACAACATCTTAAATCAACACTAACAGCAAACATGCATTATTGAACGATTATTATTATTGTTCCATAAGTGGCAACTTATTACTGTTGACTTTAACTCACTGCGTTTACCTACGGTATACTAGATAGCTGCTGACTAGATATTTACTAGCTTTTGCCCGCGTCTACGTCCGCGTAAGACTTGATAAATGATTATGCCGGAGGATTTTCCAGTTTTACACAACAACATTTTTTTAATAATGTTCGGCTCCTATTGGTCGAAGAGTGATGTTAAGCTATATGCTTAACAGAATAAAACCTTCCTCGATGAATGGATTAGATTTGTTATGAATTGGTCCTCGACAGCAAAAATATCTAACAAAGCCCTCTTTGCATTTAAACATAACTGCAGCTCCTCTAAAAAGATCACTTAGCAATGCAATACTTAGAGCAACTCATTTTTTAATTTCTCTTGCAAAAAACTACTAATTTTGGAAAAAAAGAATTTATATATCATCAAAACGATTCGATTTTTTTAAAAAAATCTACTAAAACGAATGCTGAGCAATTCCTTTGCATTATTGCTATTACGACCTTTTTAGGCCCATCAGACGTCTTCTTAGATCAAACAAAATCTCCCTGTTATTAGAGAAGCCTTCAAAATTATTACATTGTTACTACACAACACTTCTTCACGATTAAACAGATAGAGCAATTTTGATTAAATTTGGCACGGCAATTAGCTGACATCATGGATTGACACAAAGGCGATATTTTGTTTGACTTTCCGTCTGTTGGCGCATGTCTTTTTGTCTGCTTTTTGTACACGACACACGCAACTTGAATAAAATTATTTCCATACACGGGAATGATAAGGAACTTTCAGGTTTTATTTATATCGTGTTTTGAACAATTGTACAAAAACTCAGCTTGTTGCGAATTTATGTATCACCGAATGTCTAATTAGACCGGAGTATTAACTAAATATAAATATTACCGCATATGTATTGATAAAACTGATATTTTGTTATATATATTTATCATCATTAACGATAACGATAGATTAAAATTTTTAGTACAATAACTTCCATACTGTGAGTGGTGAAGTGCTTGTTTGTCTTTCCTTCAAGCTCTAAACTTAGCAACTATTCGACTTGATTTTTGGAAAATTTAGTTGAAACGATGAAGAGTTATACTTTTTATATGGGAAAAACCTTCCTTTCTAAAATATTAGTATTTTCCTCAATTATCGAATTTCAAGTCATGTCGAAGCAAGAATCAAAAGCTAGTCTTATACAAATGACATATTTTCTTCTCTCATATCGATCGCATTTAGCTGTAATATACATTATACATAATTCATAAAGAAACAAGGCCGTGTCACAAAAGTCAACTGTTGTAAATTTGTATAATAAGCACATCAAAATTTTACGTATAGGTATGTAACTAGGGCAACCAAACCCGGACCCAATTTTCAAAAATTGGGTTTTTGATAAATAAAACCAGGGCACTGGGTTTTCCAAGCTTTTCTGGTTTTTAAAATTTGAAATAACAGAACTATAATAATTTATATTTCGTTCTATATTTTCTTAGTGTAAAAGAAAAAAAAATGGCTTAAATATAAGGGTTTCTTTGATCACATTTTTTTTATCTTTCCTCAAATATTATTTGTCACAATTTTAACAATCAGTCTTTGCTCAATTCAATATCAATCAGATACAAGCAATGAATTAAATAAAAAGAAAATAAACAATACCTACCTGTAAACGTAATTAAAAATATTTAAAGAAAAAATAAAGTTTCAGCTGTCAAAAAAGAAATTTAATCTGTTCTTTACACAAATTAACTTAAAAAAACATAACATTAACTTAAAAAAAAGTTTATTTTAAGGATCTAAGTAACAAAATATCGTAAAAGAAAAAAAAACGATTTTTTCGAGTTTCGGGTAAACCCGGTCTCGGTGGCCTATATATAACTTAACTTTATTATTTACTTTTACAAAATATTCCTCCTTTAATAAGCCCCTTTTTTTTTTAAATAGGTTAAAGAAAAACATTTTTGTAGTCTTAACAATACAATGGTGATTAATATTATTATTACAATGCAATGTTTATTATTATGATTAATATTAAGTCTCGGTTTATTAGTAAGCTAACAGAATCAATTATGGAAATTAATAATAATCATTACTTATAAGTACTTACATACCACTCTCTACTCCTGTTTACCTACAACTTTTTTTTCTGTATATCGTATATTGTCTATTTAACATTCCACAAAAAAAAGGGCCATGAATCAAGATATTATAAGTTTGACGCGTCTATAGTGTGTCTTTGTGTGTATGTATTAAAAATGTGAAAGAATAACCGAATGTTTGCATGAATATACTTTGTCTTGTGGTGGCTTTAATTACTTTTTTTGTTTACAGTTATTCAATCAAGTGTGTTTTTAAAGTGTTAGAACAATTTAACAAAACACACTATTTAACAATTAATGGGTTTTATACTTTGATTTCAGATGCTGAAAGGGTTATCAATTATTTTTGCTGTAGTGGCAGTTTTAGTAGGTTCTTTAATTTATCATCTTCACAAAGTACCAGATGTCCCAAAATTGGACTTTAATAAATGGTGGGGCGAAGGACCGCCTCAGCCAGATGATAAAACTATAACACGTTTCGATATTGAGTTCAAAGATGAGGTAAGAAACGTTGAAACTTTAAAACCTTTTAAGGAAAGTAAAGAAAAAAAAGCATACATTGTGTCTAATGAAATGTAATCTAACAAGTATTAACAATATTAAGGCCCTTCTTCACGTTAAGACGTGATGGACAACCATGATTGGCAGAACGGTTGCGAAGCGGTCTAGAGCATAATCGTCGCCATAGGCAATCATAGACAAATATTATTCCATTCTATTTCTGTTATACATTGTCCATCTTGTTAATACGGGTTAACTTAGAAAAGCCACAGAAATCTATTTAGAACTTAGTCATAGTGACAATCAAAGCTTTTAGTATTTTCTGACGGAGGTATTTCGTATCAAATAGTAATAATATTATGTTACTACAGGCTAGAAGTTTATTGTTACGAAACTTTACAGATGATCCGAGACTTAAGGACTCGTCTACGCAATCGACGTCCATTCACAAGACCTATGGACGGCATACAGTCACAGTACGGTATGAACACCGTGTACTTGGACAAAATACTAAACTACTGGCAGGACAAGTATGACTTCAAGAAAAGAGCCGCATTGCTCAATAGATACCCTGGCTACAAGACGATGATACAAGGGCTGGAAATACATTACGTGCGAGCGAAGTCAAGTGCCAAGAACACAGTGCCCATACTACTGATGCACGGTTGGCCGAGCTCATCGAAGGAATTCGATATGGTCATACCTTTACTACTGGAGAATAGAAAACAGTATGACTTTGGTTTCGAAGTGATAGCTGTCGATCTGCCTGGCTACGGATACTCACAGGTATACTTTTTAAAGTTTAATGTTGGTATATGATAAAGCAACATGATGTTAAATTATGACAATATGCAGCAAAACATTCATACTATATATACGATATATATATACGACATATCATAGTCCTAGGCAATTGTGACAAAATATTTTTCTAATAGGACGTATATATTACATATAATATTATTTAGTAGTTATAAGTGATCAACTCCCCGGTTAAGATAAGCCATCGTAAAAATTATGTCTACACGTTTTCTCGACGTTTACCGGTTTATCTCTTCATTTCTATTGACATTTGACCCTAACTTGACAATTTTTTTTTATTATATATATAAAAAATATGTATTTTTGTCTACGAACCTGTACAATACATTACACATTTTTTTCAGTTTAGTCGAGATTTTGTTATTATGAGAAGAGTACGGTTTTTTCAATGCTAGTCTACGAACGAGAAATTAGTTTCTCGACGTACGCATGTTAAGGAACAAAGATATGTGTCGATATCGACAATATTCTAGTCGAATATTTTTTTATTATTATTGGTTATAAAAGATAGCTTAAATTACCTCTAAAAAATTACATAAAACTGACCTTCCTAAAACGCTCCATGTAACGATACATCCTTATGACGTCACCTCTAGGTGGTTTGTATGCACCGCTGAAAGAGTATGTTTGATAACGATGTTAAATATTGCTTTCATGATAGTGGTTTCATGCCAAAAGTTGTTGTTAATTACCTAATTTATGGAATGGTATATAAATATTTAAAAAATGTATTACTAAAAAAATTTACTTACCTGCCCAACTTTGAAGGCTTATTACAAAAAATATATAAACGTGATTAAGCTGAAATTTATGAGATACTTCTTTTGTACCATTATTAATTTAATTTAAAAATTAGCAAATTGTTGACCTTGTCGACATCCCTATTATGACTAAGCTCGAGGGACAGAGATATCACGTCGGTGTATCTTAGCCGGGCTGATCCCAGTATGTAGGTTGTAGTCTAGGTTGTTTTATCTACATTTTACAATATAGGTACCTAGGTTTATATCGAGTAGCACTTCATTTTATTCATAATTAATAACATAGATATTAATAAGTAGTAATATTATAAGGTTTTACTATTGACTGATAAGGTAGTAGGACTATTTTCTAATTCCGTTCAAATGAGCAATCAAGCGACGCAAAGGTCGAAGTATATAATTTTATGTATACATCTCATCTATAATATTTAGAACTAGCTTTTACTCGCGACTTTGTCCCCGTGGAAGTAGCACATTCAAAAATTATTATTTATGCCACGGGAGCATTTAATCGAATAAAAACTTCCTATTATTAAAGTCAGCTAATTCCTATCTACGTACCTACTCTTCAACAACACTACAAAACGAATCGTTCAACAATATTGGCTCAACTATTTGACAGACGAACATCTATGTTTCTATTATATTCGCTCAAGATTGACGGTTTTTCGTTCATTAGCCCTCTGTGAAATTTCTATACATACCGAGATTGACCACATAATGCCAGGCACTGTGGTGTACGTCGCAGTGATATGCCTGAGAGGTTACCTCTTTTTGACGATGAGACACAACAATACTTCCTAAAACTCCCCCACACATGTATGTTAATCCTATTTTCTTAGATTGTTTGTTGTGTATCTTAATTTGTATTTTGCAGTGTAATGTGGTGTATTAAATAAACGTTATTATAATTATTAACATCGTCAACAACAAAGTGACAACACAACACTTTATTGACAATCGCGTTTTGGTATGGAAATGACAAATACCGCCAATCGTGAGCGAATTTACAATATACAAATAAAATTTCACATTTATACTCAATAGGTAGATATATATTAGTCTGATAATATACGTAAAATTGACTATTAATAATAAAGACAATATCTAAACTAATATTATAAATGCGAAAGTGTGTCTGTCTGTCTGGTTACCTCTGCACGCCCAAACCGCTGCACCGATTTTTCAAAAATTTTGTTGTGTGACTTTGAGTCCCGGGGAGGAATCTGGAAAACGTACGGTTCCCGCGCGTTTTTTTAGTTATTTTGGCGCAACGGATTTGCGGGCATCATCTAGTATTATATCGTATTAAGACGGCACGGGGTACCTAGACACAGATTCAATTACCTACCTAGGGGAAACGTTCAATTCTTAATGGACTGGTATAGACTATTTTTGGCTACAAGGTTATACGGCTGTTCCTACTATTAATACTTAGATTCTAGATTATATTGCAGTAAAAAAAGACCTATTTTTCGGCAGATTGCGTCACCGTTTCCACGTTTTTTCAACGTCTGGGCAGTGCTAAGGTTATATCGTACGTCTAGTCTAGAACTCTAAAGATGACGAATATTAATTTCTTAACAGTTTCTTTACCGTGAGTTTGAAGCGATAGTATTTGTCAATACTCGACTACGTAAATTTTTAGTATGGCAAAATTTTACAGAGCTTGTCGATAAAAACTATTGCTTTAAACTCATGGTAAAGCTCATAGTAAGTAACCAGTAATGTAATATATTACTATTCTGTGGCGAGGCGCTGCGCGGGGAACCAGGGGGGGGGCAAAACTGACATTTCGAGCCATGTGTCTAGTAGTTATGTCATGATCTGTCAACTGGGTTTGACCAACTCAGTTATTGCCGCAATCTGGCTCAGTTTCAGCTTCCCTGATTGCACATACACATAATATGGAAATTAAAAAGACCGTAATTAAGTAATAATTAAAGCGAACGTGCTATTTAACTATTATTATCTTGACATTCATCACGTGATAACAATCATCATCACGTTGAACAGGAAACAATGAACATCCTAAATATTAATATTTATAAGCAATATTAAACAGCTGGACGCACAGGCAAAGGAAAATTAAAAAAAAAGTTTTACCAGCCAGGTTTCAAGATCAATCTAGTGCAGATTTTTTGATTTTTTACTGATTTCACACTTAATATATAAAAATAATATTAATAAAATGGTTTAATATAACTAGAAAGTTTTATTAAACCAGTTTACTAATATTTTTTTTGTTTTTTCATGGATACGTTAACTAGCTTTCCACTAACATAGTATAATATATTTTTTGTCTCGATATTTTCAATGTAGGTAAAGGATTTCTTATCGTATAGTGAGTGGACACCACTGAAAATATTTTCGACTTCTTGATGTGGCATTTTTCATAAAAGATAGAAATCAAGACTGTCATAACTTATAACTACTTTTGCTGTACTTTCACTCAACTTAAGAGTTGCAACCAAAAAAGTATTACTTCATGCATGCATCTTCAACACTTTCTTCCCGCTGTTTTCAGGGGACGAACAAACCCGGTATGAACCCGCTCCAGATCGGTATAGTAATGCACAACCTGATGAGACGTCTGGGTTTCAAGCAGTATTACATCCATGCCGGAGACTGGGGCTCCCAGGTCGGAAACCACATGATCACTTTGTTCCAGGACGAGATTTTAGGGTGAGTGGTCAGCGATTCGCCTTCTTGTTTTTGCATACGTAAAAAAGAATGGATAGCCTGTCGATGTCGGTTAACAAAAAATTCGTAAAAACTAATTGAAATTTCAACAGGAACAACTTATGATTTGTTGTAAAAATATAGATCTCAGGGGCCAACTACCTTGTTAGGTCAGCTGTCATTTTATCTGGCTGCGTCTTATCATTAATCGTAATATACGATATAATTAGAAAGATACCTTTTGTTTGTGGCAACAATAATTGTGTAGACTATAGTATTTGCTAATTTTATCCATTACAGCCTAATTATTCAAACACGATAAGAATCTATGTGGATCTAGCATACGTCCAGAAATATTATATTCATAAAATTAACGGTTTTCCGGGAGAGCCTAACCTTAATAATTCTAGAAAAATTTTACGTCCACTTTCTATATTTATTATATCAACGCTGTGCATCTTTTTGTATAATAAGGACTATACGGTAGGGTGTCCCGAAAAATGTTTTTTCGAATTTCACTACACAAGACCTTTTCAAAGTTGCGAAATTAGTTGAAGATTACTGAAAAAATTTTGAAAAAAATATTAAAATATATCTTGAATGCTCTACTCTTACTTTTATTTAACATTTAAATTGCCCTAGGAACCAACTAGTTAATGACGTTTATTTTATTTTATTAACGTTACAATCATTATATTTTTTTATTATAATTAATATAGAACCTGAAATAATAATTTTGAACATAGAACAGCCGTTTACACTGAAATACTGGTTAGGAAATCAAACTCGCGTCAATATTACTTTTGACTTACTTTTCTCAAATTTTGTTAACATCAACAGTGAGACAGTCCATCTTGTTTTTAACCGACTTTCAAAAAACGAGGAGGTTATATGTTCGGCTGTGGATATATTTTTTTTTTTTTATTTTTTTATTTTTTTATGTATGTTCAACCATAGCTCCGGCGTTTGTGAACCGATTTTCAAAATTTTTGCTTTGTTGTA
>JAOTAV010092252.1:0-11365 GCA_026546445.1 Cyclargus thomasi | reverse complement strand
TTCCGTCGGCGGGATTCGAACCCGCGACCCCCGGCGTGAGCTACCAAAGCTCAACCGCTGCGCCACAGAGGTCGTCGTTTTTTATTATTATTAGTCTATTATAATAGCTGACTTATTTTTATTTACAAAATTTATTTACATAATATACGTCGGGTTTATAATAATAATAAAATATTTATTCAGATGTTTTATTTTCCTGACGAACTTCCTCCAGAACGCACGAACCGATTTCGGCAGTTTTGCATTCGTTAGAAAGGTCCCGGGCTCCGTGAGGTTTATAACAAAAAAAAACTGAAAAAATTCAGGAGTTCAATAATTTTAATTCAAAAAAAAAAGTTCAATAACTACAATATATATAAAGATTTTCAAAGTTTCTAATATGTTTGTCACATTTTACGTGCTTTATCGTTTTTACAACGCGAGAAAAAAAAAACGACCAAAACGAGTTAGACGTCAGGCGTTTCCGTACCATGAGAGAGCCAAAATTTAGAAGATGTGTTTTTAGTTCCTACAAACCAGCTACAAAAAACCTCTTCGAGTAGCGATATCGCTATGTAGTTGACCAGCTGCGACATTTATTTTTAAAAAGACAAAAATGGCAAAATAATTTTGCCATTTTTGTCTTTTAGCGAAAAAAATATACATAAAAGAAAATTTCAACTCTTGAGCCATTACCGTCCTTGAGATATAAAGCCTGGAGATAGATGTAGGATACAAGCATCGAAGTCAGTGATGTTCCGTTTTTACCCTCTGAGTAAAGGAACCCTAATTAACAGACAGAAAAAAACCCACTCGTTTGCACTAATAGAATTTAGACGGAAATAAGTGAAATATTAAATCAACAATTTGGATATCACGAAGTACTTTAAAACATAGTTTAAACAAACATGAGTATAACATTTAAGACAGATCTGATGAACTAAGTGAATCGGAATGCAAATTCAAAAAGTTAAAACATTATAACAAAATGGCGGCCGTGACGTCACAATGGAACTGCAATGGAGTTATA
This sequence comes from Cyclargus thomasi, assembly GCA_026546445.1. Lineage (NCBI taxonomy): Eukaryota > Metazoa > Arthropoda > Insecta > Lepidoptera > Lycaenidae > Cyclargus > Cyclargus thomasi. The sequence continues at coordinate 10,356 of JAOTAV010092252.1, read as the reverse complement.
ATTAATTTTAATTCTCGAAGTTTCCGCTGTAATTACACTAAATTGTGTTGAAAACTCCGCCGTAACGCAGACCGCGGTGCGAGGTTTATTTTTCTTTTGTTTTATAGATTCTGCTTCTATTGTTTTAGACTCAGTGATTCTTAAACTTTTTTCTCGATTCTAAAGCCAATATTCTTACGAGCTAGTGTTGTGATTTTTATTAGTTTGTTGGTTTTTAGCTAGAGTAATCAACAATGCACGATAATTTTGTGAACGGGTTTTATAATAATTTCTAGATAATGCCCGTCACTTTGTTGCACCAAAATTCGTTTACCGTGCAGGCAGTGGCGTAACTACAAGGTGGCAAAATGCCACGGGCCCCCAGTCGGAAGGGGTCCCGATCAGCCCCCCTAGACAACAACCACTTGACGTGTTTTTGTATTGGTTTGACATAGTGGAACGAAAACGAATTTGCCACGGGCCTCGAACGGTATAGTTACGCCACTGAGTGCATCTACGATTTTGTGTGTAAAAGTACACTGATCACGACGAAGAACAATTAATCATTACCTACATATAGGCAAGAGTTCAATCAATTTGTTTCCTCACGTAGCTCATTCCAACTTTGTCTCATAATGCCCAATTAGTTGAGACATGTGCATTCAGCTAGATTACTGACGAACTTCCCCCATTTGTAGTCACGGCGAACTCTTAGGGTTGTGCTTCGGACCTTTGGAGTATCGATACTCAATTTGTGTAAGAAATTTAGTATTTATTTTTTACACAAAATGATTTATTAGCATTATTACAATACAGAGCTTTTTGGACTTGACAAATTGCTAAATTTTTAATCAGATAAGATAAAAGAGAACTTTTGCTGATCTTTTTTTAATGATATTTAGGGGGAAAGCGAGCAGACGGGCTACCTGATGAAAAACTACTGTCATCGCCTATAGACACTCGTGACATCCGAAGAGTCGCAAGTTCGTTGCCGACCTTTGTGAGGGAACAGGGAATGGAAATAGACATAGGTGGATTAGGGAAGTCGGTAAACCCCCTCACTGAACGAAACAAAGCACAACGCCGTTTCACGACAGTTTTTTGTTAGGCCGTGATATCACTCCGGTCGAACTGGCCCATTCATGCCGAACGCGGCTCTCCGACGGCAAAAATCATTATTCACCTTATATTCGTGTTACAATATTAGGTACATATGAAACGGCTTTACCGATTTGTACCGAATTTTGGTATATAATACGTGATGAGGATTGTTCAGAAGCGGACACGAGAAAACATAGTTAATTATAAAAATTAAACCTTTACCTACCTTCTGATTGATAAGTGATAACGTTTCGAAAGCTATACTATTGTTTTATAATATTATAACATTTTATTATAATAAAAGACGCTGGTGGTTTAAGCCATCATTAACGTTATAAATACCTACTAGCAACTCAAACTATTTTCCTTCACAAGAAATGATATGATATTCTTGCAAACTTAAGTACACCAAAATAGCAAATAAACCAACCACACCAATATAACCGCGGGAGAAGCCGGTTGGCATATAAATCATACAATATCCGTACCGCCGTGCCGCCGCGCGCCGCGCCGTGCACTCGTAAGGATATCGCTAACTTTCCGTGCTCCAACTCCCAACAAATACGTTCCTAACCGTCGTTTTATTATTTTATATGAATTTTCAGAAACATGAACGTAAAGTTTTCTAATCATAAAAACTTTGAAGACTGAGTATGTTAGTTATCTTGAGTGTATTGAGGTCCCGCTCGTTAGCGCCCAGTACTAGGAAATTGTTAATTTTTCGAGGTTTAAAAGTATCTTTTATCTTTTTTTCGGGTGTGGTTTTAATATACTATTATGTAAATTTAAATGGAAAATATTTAAACGATCCTCTTTTTAATCGCATTTTTCGCATCATAAAATATGCACGTTAAGCATCCATATTAATTTCATTGTACTATTTCTTAGATGGTTGCCTGGAAGATGTCGCTAATTAGCGACAAGGGGGCCACAATTGTATTTTTCTTTAATGCTTACTGTAAAATTTAAATATTTTGTGCAATGTGATAAAGTATTTTATTATTATAATTATCGAATTACTAGGTCGGCCACAACAACACACCTCTAAATAATGATAAAACAGTCATTATATTTTCTCTGTCAGCCACCGCAGATGTAACTCAGGTTGGTAATTATTTTTTAGCATCTAAATTTGTGTCATGCATCTAAACAGCAAACCTCTTAAATACTAATATGACACCATAATATTTAAGTTATTGGCAACTAATTTCGTAACTTAGTATATATATTTATAAAATGTAAGTCATTCGTCAAATGCACCTAAAATTATAATCAACATTTCTATATTTGAATGAAGCGACTCATAAAATAATGATAAAAGTTCACTTCAGAAGTTTGTGTAATTATTCTTTAATCCATTATCCCTACTAACATAAAAATGCGAAACAATAAAATAATCTGTTTGTCTGTCTGTCGGACCAACTGACTGAATATTCATTAAAAATTTGGTAAATTCATACAGTCGTTTTGGTTGAGAAAGTTGGCCAAAGTTTTTAAGGGGCCTGTTTCACCGCTTACTGATAAAGTTTTAGATACTACCCACAACTTTTTTGATAGATCCTCCATACAACATCTATCGAAAAAGTTGTGGATATACTCTCAGTAACCTATCAATGAGCGGTTAAACAGGCTCTAATCCTCATGTCTTTTTAATGCAGGTACACATTATTATACAATTCTTGTGTACGTGTGTTAATCACTGAGCTCCTCGCGACGGTCATATTTACCGTACCTACAAAAATTTCATCAAAATCGACCTAGTAGACTTACTTATATAATGTTTGTAGGTATTAATGGGAATTTCAGATTTCCTGACGGGTCCACTGTTTATTATATTGCAAGATAAACTATTGAGGACAGGCTAATTTAGAAGCTATAAAACGTAAAATGGTAATGACTCGCAATTTGCAAGCGGTCAAGTTAGAAAATTTGTTGGCGATGTATAAATCAGACAAACAAATAATATTTACTGTGTATTTTTAACATCGTTTTGTAGCGCTGTGTAAAAGATGAATTAGTTTTTTAGAGACTATAACATAATGTTCCAGATGCTCACTAATTAAATTAGAAGCTTGAATATGAGACCAAACAAAAATTCTGTCGCCCGTGTTATTATTTCCCAATTCAAATTGCTTTACTAAAGCCCAAGCACTACTATCGTATAGTTTGTTTCCGCAAAATTTGCCACAAAAAAAAGTATTGGAAGCGGGATATTTAAGGCTCGCTCCACTTACCCAAATATATTCGATTTGATAAAGTTCTCAAGTAACCACAAATGAGTTATCACTTTATGTCGCTTCATATCAACATACCAGAACATGGTGATTCGTCGCACGTCGCGCGAGAGATCCCGTCCGTCTAAACTATTTCATGGCTTTAATTACTTCCAAGTCGGATACTTTAACACTTTAAAGAAACTCTTCGTTAGCTACTTAGACTACCAAATAGACTCGATAATGTTTACGTGAACTAATCCTAATCATGTAAGTAGTAGCTCGTATTTTATACATAATTAAAATCGATTATATTGAGATAAAACTAGGGCCTCAAGATTAAAAATAATGTTATAAATTTTAATTCGATTTTTTGTTTCGTGTTCCGTGTAAAAATGTTTGTAGAAGGCTATTGTTCCGTGTAAAAATGTTTTAATCTTTATAAATATTTTTTACATTGCTGAAATCTGTTGAAAAAGATCACACAAATGACGTGTCCTTTACAGATTATCAGAAATAGGTCGTACGACCGCAATTTCCACTGTCAACGTATCACAATTATTTTTATTTTCATTATACAGGAAGTGAACATGCGGCATATTATGAAGGGTCGGACAAGTGAGACTCGGGCTTGCACACAAAGGGTTGCGTATAAAAATGACGGTTTTATTAGAGTCCATGGTTAACATTTACTCCGTTTAGAATGTTACCAATAAGTAAATTTTATTTAAGTGCCTCGTTGCAGCAGTATCGTCTTCAGGTTCTGCTAATCGGCAAAGTTTTGAAATTAAACAAATATTGATCCTGTATTCATATTTCATATTATTGCTGGCCAGGTATTAACAATCACATGAACAGACAGGCAAGTCCCATTAAAAGTATCTCGTTCTTACTTTTTAGGAACAAAATCCTTAATTTTTCTATAGACCTCTATAGAAAAATTTATTAGCATCGGCTCCAATGCAGCTGTGGCCTTAGAGTAAAAGCTCTGTTTGGTACAAAAGACCAATTTCTTTTTTGCATCCAGCTAACTCTATTCATACTTTAATTATTGTGAAAAGTCTGTCTGTGTATTACTTTTTTAGGGTGCAATAGATTAAACAAGATTAGATTCAAAATATAAAATAGTAAAAATTAAGAAAGGAATTTCGCAAATTCAAAATAAAAATACCCCTCAACGCTAGCAAAGTCGTAAAAGCTCCTCCCTCCTCCTAAGAGGCCGGTTCTTGTCGACGGAGTTGCTTTTATCGGGTGGTCCGACTGCCCGTTAGCCAAGGGGGCAGACGAGCTAGCAAGGTTTCAATTAAATGTGTCCCTAATTATACAATATTTTATTAAATTATAAAAATTACTAAATTCATTTATATTTTTTTGATCGATCTTGATAAATAGAGCGTCCAGACTCCGGAGTCTTTTTATTGACTTAGATCTGTTTTTTACGAATGATGCTCCATTGAAGGAAATAAAACCTAAGATGCTTTTATCGTCTGGCTACTATAAATTGAACCTATTAAAAACCTTCCAAATTCAAACATTCTGTAGCTAGTATCACACAATTGTAGCGGAAAAAAAGATTTTGATCATTTATTTTAAACACGAGTATTTCAATATAAGCAAAGTTCTATTATTATTGAGATTTATCGGAAGAAAGTGTTGTTTGCTATAAATAAAATACAATGTGTGTAATTTGAAGTATAATTTGTTTGTTATATATCCCTAATGTTATTATATATTCCTAATACTAGACGGAGGGACAAAATCCTGTTTTCCATATCTTACTATATGGCATTTTCATACATCTTTTATAAAAATGTCATATATTTAGATAAATAACATGTTATGTCTTACATAAAAATTAAAAAGATCATTTATGTAGAAATGCTCATGATCAAGTATCAAAATTATGAAATCTAATCGTAGTCCAATTTTAACCAAAAAAAAAAATACTGTGTCGGAATAATAGCCAGAGTATAGTCAGTTTGGGTTATTTTTGGTAATATCCTTTTTTTTATAATCTTGTTAGTAGATTTCGCATTAACGGATAGGTTTCGCATTAACTTCACACAATATTAAGTCAAAATCTGAGCTACCGCATGGTAATTTTAATCGACTTCTAAAAACGAGGTTTTTTCCTTATATCAAAGTATATCCATACCAAATTTCATCAGGTTTCTCGGTTTGGGCGTTAAATGTAAAACAGACAAACACCTTCGCATTTATAACATTTCTCGTATAGAAGCATGAATTTTTGGTTATTGGTAGAATCCAGATGGTATCGAAGCTACTTAAAATAGTAGAATCAAGGTACCAGTTTAAAGTAGTATATATACATCATACGGTATAGACACGCCCTTACTCTGTCGTGCGATGCGTGTAGTCAAGAGACAGATTTGCACGCAACGGACTCGGAAAGGGCTGCTGATTGTTGAAATTTATGCCACACAAAACACACACGTTTGTACGAGCAAGACGTATAGCATTGACAACCCTGGATGCGTGTGTTGTGTGCATAAATGTCTAATACACTTATGTATTTGGAAAGATTTAATAACGGTATTGGTGATTTTATTTGTGCGTGTACCGCGTACGTGAATGTCAATGTCACATTGTTGTATTATACATAAATGTTATGATTTTGTGGTGTATTGGGTTTGTTACTAAAATACGTTGTATTAAGCTTACTTTAATTAATAAAAAAAGGGGCTTCTGAAGTGAAATTCGATCATTATTATATGAGTCGCTTCATTCAAAGAATCTATTCAAAGATCTATTAAAGATGTCATATTATTGTTTTACGAAATGCACATTTAATTCATATTGCCAGAAACCATTTTTTTACTCTTCTATAGTATATACTACTTGTAGGTGAATCATGGAATACGTTGACATTGTTAACATTTAATAAAAGTTTGAGGTCACCGTAAAATATATATTAATCAAGTTTCGAACAACGAGTATGATACTAATAACGTTGTCCGATAGTAATTATTGTAGAGTGTAGTACTTTTTACCCGACTGCGCCAGAAGGAGGGTTATGTTTGTTGAGAGTACGTATGTATAATTGTTTGCCACGCTCTATACTCTAGACGTCTTGATAGATTTTGGCTCGAGAGGTGTCGTTATATTTGTATTTTCCGTAAGAGTGATACTAGGTTTATCAAAATATATTTAAAAAAAACAAAATGGCGGATTTTCGGCTAAAATTCATATATTGCATTTTTATTGCAACGGTTCCTGCATTCGGGTTTTTGTTTTTTGACATTTAGCTTGTTAGTTATTATTTTCTGCTAATATAATGCGGTTGACAAAATAGCCTACTACTAAGTATAAAATACGCAACAGTTCGATTGCTATCTATTACATATTTGAATGGTTCTTGGTAAGACAATTCAAACGAGCGCAAGTTTGATTGAAGTTCGTTGTTTCAACTCTGAGATGCTATCGTCACCTTTCGGTTCAATCATCACATTCCGGCTCATATGTTTTTGAGGAGTGCTTAGCAAGACAATTACAAAGACCCCAAACTTGACCGGGTCACATCAGTATCATCTCTGAGAATCTATGACCGATGACCACGTTCCAGCTCCATCATTATGTAAATTAGCATAATTATATTGCATTGTCACTCAATTTACATATCATCTCTGCAAAATTTTAAGAGCAATTGAAAGTCGGACAACGGCGCTGCTTTCAATATTTGGTCCGTACAAACTACCAAACAAGCCAAGTCAAATAAAAGCTTGTAATAAAAACGTCAACAAAGTAAAATGCGCTCCAAAGTTAATATGACATCTAGTAATTATTAAGTTATATTCGTAACTTAGACTAAGTCAAAGAGCTGTTGAATCACAAAATACGAAAGCGGATCATAAAATTATGATCTAAATTATTAATTAAGCATCAGTAATTTGATTCGGGCGCGGTTGAGATGTTCGAACGTCTAATATTAATCAGCCAGCGAGTAAATAACTTTGTCAACTGGGGAAATAAATGGATTTTTAATAGGTGCTGAGAGATCGTCAGTTTCAAAGGTCTGGGAAATGTAGATATCGGTTTTATATTGCTTTATAAATTGAAGAACGTAAGTGGATGAAACGGATAACATTTTACAACATTCCAATAAATGCTCATTTTTCCCATAAAAATTCGATAAATTTTCTTATTTTCTAGCTAGTTTGTCTAACTTGCTTTTCGTCAAATCCAAATTATTTTAATTTCAACCATTTTTTCGGTCCCATAGCCCCATTTATGCAATAATCCGGCAGTTTTTTAAATGTTTACATTTTTTGGGCTATAAAATTAAGTTGGAAATGCAATTTAACTAGTGGACGAAAATAATATTTATAGCATGTATAAGTCAGTACCAGGTCTCAAAGTGTCTGTATATACATATATGAAAATAAGTTTAAACACGAAGAGAAAACATAGAAACGGACACTAAATTCTGAACTTTAAAATTCTCTCGGAATAATAGTTTTAAATGTTTTTTAAATGCAATGCATATATTGAACATATTTTCTTCTTTCAATTTATAGATTGTTTGTTGGAGGTAGGTGATCACGGAAGACCAGGGACGATGCCGCGGCTGTCATAACCTGAGTGGTCCCCTTTTTCCTCAATTTTGGCATAACACTGCTATAAATTTATTACTAATTAGTTTAAGGTTCTTTTGTTCTTTGTTTCGATGTATTTTTTTGTTTATAATTTGTTTTACTTCTACTAAGGCTGCGTAATGTTTTAAAATGGGAAATAAAGCTTTATTTATTTATTTAAATTAAAAATCAACAAGCCATTACCAAAATATAATAATAATAATAATATCTTACGCGCTGACATTCCATCAATTCCTTATCAAATCACCGGACTTACTCCCAGAAATCTCGAAAGTATATAAAAATATCGTAAATCCCGCAGAGCAGGATACGGGCAACAATTTACTGTGGGCGCGAGGAAATAAAAAGCGGTCGGCAGGAAATCATATAGTGACCGCGGCCAGCCATTGCCGTAAATATCGGGAGAAATAGTTATTACATCACGTGATTACACACTCGCTAAACCGCCGGTTGTGTGGGGTTGGCCTTATGTGGAAAATTGGGACCTTTGCCGCTACGAAATGTTTCGTTATGTCGCGTTTTTACTCTACTGCCCTAAAAGGGGTTATTATAGGTTTCGAGTGTATCTTGGTATGTAGTTTTGAATAATCATTTTTCCTATACTCAATATCATCTTACCTTACTTTGTTGTATCATTTGTGATTATATGAGCAAGCGCTCTATCGTTAATTATAACGTACATGTCTACTGGGGTCCCCCCCTTGTCATGGGTACTAAGGACTCCCCCATGATTTCTAAGAAACCCCCCATGTCACAGTACTAAGTACTCCCTATTAGCCCGGGTTACACCATGTCACACTTCGTCTACGCCGCCCTTACGTGTAACGTATTTCACGGATATTCCATTGTCCATGTATGAAATAGGTTATTCATTCAGCGCTGTTTTTACAGTCAACTCTATACAGGGGATTCATACGTACCGTAAAGTTTATCATCACTTTGTTTTCTTACACCTATATATTGGATTAAACCAATATTGATAACATTCTGTATATTTGTTGATACTATGCTTTGCAAAGCTTCTGCTCGCGGCTTCAGTCGCATGAAATTTGAAGATCGCATAAAAATACCGATAGTTTTGTAAGATATTTTTAAAAACACGATGTTTTTATAAAAGTTAGCTTTTGTTACTCCTAACTAAGTTTACATAAAAAGTCAAGCCTATTAATTGCTTCGTTTAAGTGCGATGCAAGGACATAATCAAACGCACTTTCACATTTAAAATATTAGTAAAGATGGCAAAATAACGTTTGCCGGATCGGCTAGTTACAACATAAAATCCATTATACGTAATATATAGCACCTGCAATCTACCGACGTCGTACACCATGTAAGGTTATTTGAGATTAGCTTCATTATTTATGACGCTATTAGGTGCACCGTAAGAGACCAAATTGGTTCGCTTGTAATTAGAATAATCTTCGCATACAAAATTAATTACACCGGGTATATGTTAGCGATTGTAATTACGTTTTGCAGCAAATATATTCTATGAAAGAGGTATTTGTAATCCAAAGCTAGCATTATTTAGCCACATTTATTATTATGCTACGGTCAAAATTCGACAGGTAGTCTATTGGTTTTCGGTGACTGACTGGCATACTGATTTCACTATGTCAGCCGCCTTTGAGTTTTTGTATATTTAAATAGACATCACACTATATACTGACAATGGTTCCACTTCACAATCGAATATACTCGTATACGGAGTATAATTTTGTAGAGTGTATATTTATGTATTTTTCTTTTTTTATAATATTTAGAGGGCAAGCGAGCGGACGGGTGAGTGGCTGATGGAAAGCAACTACCGTCGCCCATGGACACTCGTAACATCTAAAGAGTCGCAAATGCGTTGACGGCCATTTATGAGGGAAGAGAAAATGGGAATAGGGATAGGAGGGCGTAGGCAAGTTGAGCCACCGGTAAACTTACTCACTGAACGAAACACGGCACAATGCCGTTACACACCAGTTTTCTTTGAGGCCGTAGTATCACTCCACACAGCTGTGGCGGTACCCACATTAAGCTTAATAATCCTGCATCGCGCTATCGAAGTTCTTGAAACACTTTAATGTGGGTACCGCCACACAGCGATTGCTGATATTACAATAATGTAGACACTGCATCACAAAGTGTACTCAAAACGTCTGTATACAAGTATGGTCCATTTTAGTGAGAAGAGTAAATTAAAAAAATATATCTATGGACGCTTCACACCACGTCAGTCTGAGCTATGTACCCGAGAGACTTGTGTTATAGGTACTATACACATACTATACTATATACATACTATATATACTTTTATACTATACACATACTTAATATTTTTATTATATCTATTCTGCTTATAAAATGTCTGCATTTGAATCTCTAAGAAGTAAATTCAAAGAAATAGGTATTCTAACTGTTGCTTGTCAATACATTTTGGATAATGTACTGTACGTTAAAAA
>JAOTAV010092241.1:0-11367 GCA_026546445.1 Cyclargus thomasi | reverse complement strand
ACTAATTTAATAAACAATAATTGTTTTAAATACATAAGTAATTGTAAGTCAATGTAAATATTACAATCTATTGTAACGTATTTGTAAAATAATTATAATAAATAAAAAACAAAAGTTATAAAACTTCTTCAAATTTTAACCCAAGTCGACATCAAGAGCTCAGATATTTAGAATGTATTTAAAATTAATTGTGATTTTTAGCATCATTCCGCGGAATAAGCTCCCCACCGCCAAGCGGGTTAAAACCCGTTGAGGAGCCTTGCATGAGTTTGCTAACATTATTGCGTGTGTGGTGGTGGTGTTTGTAAGTTCTTGCATGTGAGTGTACGCACACAGACATTGTGGGAAACGAGGGAGGTGCTGTAACGCATGCCTATGCGTACACTCACTCATTTACTTACAGTTTAAGGTTTATTTCGCAGAGTATTGCTAAAAAAAAAATTCTAAATTTTAAACTATGGATTTCGGAAGAGTAACGCCTGATTCTATTAACTATCTTATATTGCTAAAGTACACCTCTATAGATCTAGAATTTAGAAACGAGACGCGTAAATCACACTATGTAGTATGAACCTGCATTTCAATTCATTCAATTTATATGAAATTTCGGTTACAGTTTCAAAGCAACTTTCGTGTTTGGTGCCGAAATTCAAGTGTCTCGTGAAAAGCGCCAATCCTATCGACGCCATTTTGAATACCTTTTCAAATGTCATTTACGGGGTGACAAATTTAAAATTACAACGACACGTTTTTTGCCGCTTGTCGCAGTTGGTCACATTTTTGAGGACTCCTCTACCTATTGTGACGTCATAAAATTTGCAATTTTACTCCTAAAAATTTAAACCCCATAAATATTTTAAGTTTTAACTTTTAATTCATAAAATTTATAATATGACACACCATGTCACACTTCGACTATTCCCTCCCGACCCCTTTCCATGTGACGTATTTTATGGATGGTCCCTAAGCTTGAAAGACTGACCTCGTGGATCCCGGAAATGAGTGACTAAATGCTAATAACATCAAGATTCTGAATGTGAGACGAATTTTCGCTATCGAATGTCCTTTATTATATAAAGCCGCGGATAAAAGCTTGTTAATATTAGAAGTTACATTAAACCTTCTCTTTTATGAAGTCGGACAAATACTATTGTTCTCTATTACTTATCGTACAAGCCGCATTTCGATGTTAATGTAAGGCGTCCCCAATACGATCAATTTTATTGCGCAATATCACGTATTGTACAATATAATTGATGATTGAAGGTTAACATTGATGGTTTCGCAATGATTGGAGAAAAGTTTGAGCCAGTTAATTTTTGTTATACCATATTTTTATATTGTATCGTGTAGGGTCTGTATTGGTCAATATTTTTCTGTCAGTCTCAATATCCTTCGTATTAATGTACAGGGGGTTAATAAATTAAGGAGTACACGGGGTTAATAATATTTTTAGAAAAACAGTGAAAACATCGATCAGTTCGTATTACTGCGCAATATAAGCGATCGTTTGGATTCAAAGCATCTTTCAATCACACGGAACAATAAAATATAATATATACATTTTATTGTTCAATGTTATTGTAGGTCTAGGGGCCGCCTAACAGGCTATCAAATGTGGGATTACCTTAATGGTGAACGAACAACTACAAGGGCCGAACGAATCGGAGTCAAGTCCTCATTGAATTTGATAGCAAACGGTACGGACGAATCCTACGATTCGGCGCGGGCAAGTGTAGAAGGTTCCATGACTATATTATGTTGATTATATGAGATATGTTTAATTTTCTAGGGACAATGCTCTAACGCAAAATGTCGTCACTGCCCTTTAGTGGTTTAGAGCAAAATGACTAACCTAACCTAAACTCTATGTCACACAGTGGCACTTCATCGGGCTAACATAATATCGTTGACGGTGACGGTGTGCGGTGGACAAACGGCGTCTATTATAGTGTTGCTAAGGAATAACTAATTTACCGAAAGCTAACTAAAACCGCGATTCACGGTAAGCCTACCCAACTTGACGAAAGTCACCGTGGAGCTTATTCGAACTTCGAAAGCTCCTTCCAATTTAAGTTGAGCGCCGGAACCGAATCTTAACTTGGACTTTTGCTATGATTCTTACGATTTTTATTCAGTTACTTGGATATCTCTAAGTTAAACTTGATTGAAAGTAAGTTGGTTTCTAGTAAGTCAGTTAGGCAGCATTTACTTATTTTTCTAATAAAAAAAGAATTATTTATGCAGAAATTTTAGCTATGATGAAAACAAACTGATATAATAAATACGAAAGTGTGTCTGTGACTGATTCACTGAAAGTAGAGGTCGCCCTATGATCGAAATTCGACCATAAATATATAAAACATTAAGTTTTAGCATAGACATTAATATTTTAAACATTTATTAATTATACCAATTGGTCTATGGTTTTAGAGAGGAGCTATAAAAAAAACTATAATCTATTCTCAATTCAATGACAGACTTCAATTTGGCATAAAGGTCTCAGATTCAGACTAAAAACAGACGTCAACCATAAACAATAGAATATTTCATGTATCATTATCGTGTCAAGTCGAAATATTACAGTGTGCGTGTTGTAGTGTGCGTAGCATTTTATTTATTAAAAATGTGTAAGATAAAAGCAAACTTTGAAATAATATTGGTATTCGACGCTTCTCCTCCATACCAACTATAACTGGGAGAAATTTCATGCTTTTCCATCTACGCGTCTTTCGTCAAAAGGGATACAAACTATTCCGTTCGCGTATTAATATATAGATTACGGTATGATAAGATATTTTGAGTCTCGGGCATTTACATTAAGTTTTTGTCATGGAAAATGCATGGTTCCGCGTGATTGACGGAATCTGCACAACGCAGGCCGCATCTGAAACAATGCAAGAATTACGGGGGCAAGCGAGCATACGGGTCATCTGATGAAAAGCAACCATGGACTTGTAAGAGAAGCGTCTCTAGTACGTTTCCGCCTATTAATTACGAAATAAAGCATATTATAGATTCAAGTAAACTTGATAAATTATATTTTAATTATAATAGAGTTAAATTCGGTTTAAGGCGAGTGTGACTCGCGCACGATGGAGTTTTGTTCATATTAAAACGAAATATTAGGGAACGGTGTTTTTGAAAGCTATTACAGACCACATGGTGCCACCGATGTCGCAATGAAGACTTACAGAGCAACGCCATCTATTATCAAAATCAAGAAAATGGCAACAAATATGTTTGCTGTGGGAGACCACCTTAATTTTGTTATAGCGGCAACAGATATACATATTCTATGAGAATTTCAACTCTAACTATTACCGTTTTTGAGATATCAGCAAGAAACAGGCAGACCGTCTGTCTGCCTGTCCGTCTGTCTGTCTCGTGGCTTTTGGACCGCTTTTACCTTTTTGGGTACAAAACCCTTTGATACCCGCGCGAACCCGGCAGGTGGTGTAGTTTTCAAATTAATCAACCCACCCCACTCCGATTTCCGATATACTTCAGGAATAAAGTGTAACAGATGATCGCTTCCTACACTAATGGTTCTCCATCTCACGGCAATTTTGTTGGTTTCATTTATCATTGAGATTTATTTTGTACTTGAATCTAAAGAAAAAATATATAAAGCTGAGGATTTATTTTGATTGTGTTTTTGTTTTCGAACGCTCTAATCTCAGGAACTCTTAACTTTTAAATTAAATTAAAATGTACCTGTTAAATATAATGTTGAAGACCTGCAAGACTATCTGTGCCTAGTGCACGATCCAATGCATATTCTGTTCAACTATTGTCATTTTTTTTATATAAATGTTTAGTAAATAATTACTCCTGGCCGGAATTAAAAAAAAATCTATTTAGTTTGGTTGGTACATTTATCGTGGAAGGCATAACACGATGCTAAGATTAATAATTAACAATACTTAAATCATATAACATCTTAACGCGAGAACAGATAGGCAGAGTAATGGCCAAACCGTAGAAACGGTATCCACTCAGGTCCATGACTGTAGACACCACAGTCCCTGATATTTTGTGGACCCGTTATTTTTTGCGTTAGACCAAATACTCCAGATACATACACTATAATAATATACAGGTTAATCTAAAAAATATAACTTATGTAGAAGCTGGAACAATGATAATGATCAATTTAGATTTTTTTATACAATTACTTGAACTTAGCATAACTAAACATAAAAAAAAAGTGTATAACTAACGATACTAACGCAGATTAATTGATACTAAAACATTTTACAAATATTTTTATGGGCTAATATAAGCTTGAAATAAATATATTTTATTTTATATTATTTATAACGGTTACGATTATGATAAAGTATTGCTACTTATAGACTTAAAGGTTTCTTTAACTAGCATCATACGGTAAAAGAAAGAATGATGAGGGAACCCACACATTGTCGGTCCCAGACGTATTGAAATAATGAACTATTCAATACTCTGGACTAGACTAATAATACTGTAAGAATGCTGTTTGCGCTTGGACAACCATGACGGCCATCTAAAATCCTGTCCCAGGTACTAAAGTATTCAAAGAGTGATAACATTACTCAGAAAATACTGTATTCCAAATCATTTTTCCGTTTCTAAGGCACTGCACTCCTAAACTTGAGGTGCCGCCAATATATTTTCTTTCGGCGGGCTTGACCTTTTTGCATGTCGGAAAACTATGTCGGCGACATGTCGGATTAGGTGTGTACGAGTATAACGCTTTAAGATTTAATTTAACCAAAATACGAGCGTTTTCAATATATTGGTTATCACTTTAATTATAATTAAAATAAATCAACCACCCGTTCGCGATAATTATATTATTTACAATAATGATATTACTGAAATTGATAATAACCCTCACCACTGCAGTGCTATTAATATAATAACCGATAAAATAAAACAGTTACAGGCCAAATTGAGTTATTACTGAAATGACCTCGCCATAGGCGGTAGACAATCGCCTATACATTTAGTGGCATTATAATGTAAATTGTAGTTTACATTGCATAATAGAGTGCAGTTTGGACATGAAAAGGGCAAAGCAATATAATGGCTGTAACTGGGGCATCGAAACCCGGACCAAATTTTCAACAAACGGTTTTCGGGTAAAAAAAACCCGGGTACCAGGGTTTTTCCAGATTTTTCTTCAAATCAAAAAAAAAAAAATATTTTTTTACATATATTTATATCGTTTTATCGCAACTCCAGTGCTTAGTCAGTATAAAAGTGAAAATAAAAAAAGTAGCTAAATAAAAAAAGTTTCATTTTTATCGTCAAAATATTTATCACGATTTCGACAATCAGTCTTCAACACTCAATTCACAATCAAACAGATACAAAAAATTAATGTATATTTCTTATAACTATTATTAATAAACATAAAAACAATACCTGTAAACGTAATATAAAATATTTTTTTAATAAAAAAGCTTAGCTTTGTAGAATTGCCAAAATGTGTGGTAATAACATAAGCGTTCGTTACGCCTTATGTCATTTCTACAAAGAAGCGACAACGTTAAGATCTTGGCCAGCCCACCCAGTCCCAGTGTTTTTGTATGGGATTGACATAGACGAACGACGATAAGATCACGTGACTTTTCGTTTGACTATATCAATACATAAACACGCCAAGCCATTTTCGTAAACGATAATCGCTTGCTACTTGTCCAGGGAGGCTGATCTTATTGTATATTGTATAGAGATCACTTTGAAAGTAGATTTGCTGGAGTGTTTGCTTATACAGATCACTAAAATGCTCTTTAAACTTTTGGCACTCCTATTTTACAGTCTATAATCTAAGGGGGGTCTCCGAAGGTAGACAATAAAAAAAAATCAAACAATGTATATACAATAACATAGAATAATATATTTAAAAATAATTATCATATTTATATATGTAATTGGTATAAAAATTTACACATATAATATATTACATTTACTTATAAATTATTATATAAGTAAAAATCCGAAAGCGTGATGAACTGACATTAACAATAATGTTTTATAAGTTGAATAAGAAGTTTGAATGAGATAGGTACAAAGAACCTAACATAAGAATTTCAAAGGTTACGGGCGAAAAGCCTATAGATGACCCTATTTTTAATTAAAAAAGAACACGGGGAACAAACACATCCCAAAATATAATTAATCTTAATAAGTCGCTAATGAAAGCCTGTACGAAAATTCCCCGATATTTATTGAGTTAGGGAAAACTAATTGATGGCGGCAAAGAAAACCTCGTCCGAGTGAAAATACACGTGTACCCGACGATAACAATTATTATGTTAGCTGACCTGGCAAACTTTGTTTTTTCTTTATGATATTTAGGGGACAAGCGAGCAACAGCAGTAACGGGTAATCTGATAGAGAGCAACTTCCGTCGCCCATGGGCACTCGCGAGATCCGGGGAGTCGCAAGTGCGTTGCCGGCCTTTATGAGGAAATAGGGAATGGGAATAGGGATAGTGGGATTAGAGAAGTTGGGCCACCGGTAAACTCAATCACTGAACGAAACACAGCACAATGCCGTTTCACGCCAGTTTTCCGTGAAGACGTGTTATCGATCCAGTCGATCCGGCCCATTCGTGCAATTGAGCCACAGACGCTTTTATTTGACGGTGTTTGGCTACATACTACGAATACACATGAGTTTGCTCGCCATTTCATGAATTTGCCCATCCAAAAGTTTAAATTGCCAAAAGCCCAGTGCTTTTATTCCTTCGCTAGACAATGCCCGCAAGTCCATTGCGCAAAAATTCGTTTATCTCGCGGGAACCGTACATTTTTCCGCGAAAAAAAGTATTCTGTGTCCTTCTCCGGAACTCAAAGGAACTCCATACCAAATTTTGGCAAAATCGGTTCAGCTGTTTGGGTGTGAAGAGGTTAGAGACTGATAGACAGACACACTTTGACGTTTATAATATTAGTATATGAACTATGAATTAAATCTTCCAACAAATGTTTCAAACAATATTTTTGCAAATTTTTATTCAGATTTGACCACGAAATCGCGTACTCCCATATCAACTTTAACCTCCATTTTACCCTCTTAGGAGACGAATTGAAGACATAAGTGGAAGAAGCAGATAACTAAAATTTTAAAAACTCCCGGATTTTTGCATTAATGCACGATTTTGGACCCGAAAAAACGTTTGAAATTAAAATAATGTAGGTTTGATGTGTAGCTAGATTTACACTGGTTAGATAATTAAATAGTTAAGCTACGAGATTTGTCAAAATTTTATGGCAAATTTTGCTACCAGACCATTACATTTTAAAAAATCACAGACTTCAACCATAAGCAAAAGAGTATTACGAGTATGATTATCGTGTCATGTCAAAAATTTTGTGGTGTGCGTGTTATAGTGTGCGTAACGTGTTATTTATTAAAAGTATGCGAAACCAAAGCATATATTAAAATAATATATTCCACGCTCCTCCTCCATATAAATTATAACTTGGAGAAATATCATGCTTCATCTACGCGTCTTTCGCAAAAAGGGGTACAAAGTTTTCCGCTCTCGTATTAATAAACAAATACTTTTACTGAAATTTTTAACCTTAAAATGGTATCGCACAGCCGGGCATATATATTTTTTTTAATATGACCTATCCAACATCCAAGCTACGAGTACTTAAAGTTAATCCATTCCGAGATTCCAGATAAATTAGGTAGAAAAGGTTTTGCTGCTTGCTAGACCAAAGAAATATCATGGCCGCTCACAAAATCGGCGTGAAACTGTTTCGTCGAATAATTCCCGGTTTCTGAAGTTTACTGACATGAGTCTATCTTTTCACTACAGTTGTTGATTGGTTAATTTTTTAAAGCTAGCCAATCAAAAGCAATAGTGAATTAATAAACCAGTCAAAAGTACCCAGAAACTAGACATAAGTAAGTTTATCCATAGCACCACTGTCGAGCACCTATCCATATTCCCTTCCCTTTTTTCTCACAAAAGGCTGCCAACGCACTTATTATCTAGCAGTTAGCTCATATTATATTAAAGGGCTCGTTATCCCAGGTTCAAATTAATCCGCGATTAAGGGACTAGTGCCGGATTTTTGGCCTTCGAATTTCGTTTCGACCGCAGGCCGTGGAGTTACCAAATTGCGTCCATCTTAAAAAAGAATATAAACACTGTGACGAATCGTGCCGGGGCACGTCGCATATTTAACATACATTTTATGACCGAGTGCGCTCTTTGGCACGATCTGTCACCGAAGTACGTGGAACTTTAGTGTCAAAACACATGGGAACCTAACGAAAATACGCGTAGAGGTATTTCTAAATTTGCATTAAGTTGACAGACTACCAGACTCCAGAGCGTCTCATGCAATTGAAGTCTGTCAGTTCAATACTAATTTAGAAATGGACCTACGCGTATCGTCTCGTCTCATTGCGGTGTGAGTTGACCGTTAGATGTGAACACGAGTGACGTAGGCTACGATCAAAAAGAAATTCGACGACTGAAAATAAAACACCAGCGCGCCCAGGTCCGTGTCCGTTTGAATAATTTACGAAAATCCAATATGTCGATCGGATCTCTCCTCTTTCGCGTTCCCTCCTGCTTCCTTTTATTTTCTCGAGCATTTTGTCATCGGTTCCAAAAGGTGGCTTTCCGATCCAAGCGGCAAACGCCAAAAAAATATGCCACTCTATAATTTAAATCGATTTACTCGAGACTTTGTTGGCATTAAGGAGCATTTTTACAACTTATATTAATTATTTTATATCCGGAGAGGGGAGGGGGTACCGCCTCCGTGGTCCAGTGGTACAGAGCTCGGCTCTTGACCCGGAGGTCCTACGCCTGATCTCTCGCCAGTCATTTCGGTCGGACCGCTGGGTTATGAGAGCAAAGGAAGAGAGAGTACTCCTGGGTACTGCTGACACACTTGGGCACTATAAAATTCCCACTGGCTACCGGCTACCATCACCAAAACGGGTGTGGGAGTTATTGTTATTAAGGGGGGGTTAAGTTTTATCTAAATCATTCATTAGTGGATGCCTACATCACACATGATATTCATCTAATCTTATCTTACTAATATTATCAACGAGAAAGTTCGTGTGTGTGTGTATGTTTCTTACTTTTTAACGCTTAAACGGCTGAACCTATTTCGAAAAAAATTGTAAGAGCAGTAGCTGGTATTCTGGATTAGCATATAGGCTACTTTAAACGCGGGTAGCACCGCGGGGCACAACTAGTAATACATATACCATCAATTTAATTGCCAAATTTCAGTCCTGTCAGTAGAGAATTACAACTTTGTGTGCGTGAAACGGCGTATAGGCAATTAGCACACATGTTAACCAGGCGCGGTCCGTTTCTATGAAGTTGAACTACTGGTTCTATATAATACAATATAATATTTTATAAACTTCCTCGATATATGGACTTAACAACACAATCAGATTCAACCAATTTTGCAATTCCTTTTTACTATCACACAAACACTTTAGCTTTATATAATTATATTTATATTAATACGCGAGCGAAAAACTTTGCACTCCTTTTAACGAAAGTCGAGTAGATGTAAAAGCATGAAACTTCTCCCAGTTATAGTTGATATGGAGGAGGAGCGTGGAATACCAATACTATTTTAAAATATGCTCTAAATTAGTATATTTTTAATAAATAAAACACTACGCACACTACAATATTTACATATGACACGATAATCATACACAACTACTTTTGTTTATGGTTGAAGTATGTTTTTTTTTTGCATAAAATTTAATGGCTTGGTAATGAGATCTTTATGCTTAATTGAAGTCTGTGATCGAATTGAGAATATGTTATATTCTTAATAGCTCCTCTACGCGACGTATTAAAATATTTATGGTCGAATTTCGACAACAGGAGGGTTATTTTGACCTCTTGTTCCCAGCCAAGTTCCAGCCAGTCAGCAGTCACGTGACACTGAATACGTAAAGTTTGACGTTCCCTTATGTCACTAACATGTTTAAAATCCATACATAGACAACCAAACTATGTTTTATTTAGTTATCATTCTAAAAAGATATTGTTATACGAAAAAAGGAACGAGTCAATTGTTGGCCGTATTAATTGCCTGGAACCATGCAGGTTTGTAATGGTCATAATAGCGCCCCAGGGCGACCTCTAGTTAGTAAAGGTATAGATGTACAATGGAAAGGATGTACCGTTTTTCATATCGACCGCCAACTTCGCTATCTAGTTAATAGTTAGGAACTAGGTCCTCTGTAATATCTAGGTCTAACGTAGGTCCGGTTGTGTTATCTCCCTTGATAATGGCGTTATAAAACTAGGTACTAGCTTTTTCTAGCGGGTACGCTAAGAAACATAACACCGATGGTACGGGGATAGTAATTATACTCTATAGAAGCATAGAATACATGTTAGTAGGAAAATAGACCAATAGGGAATATGCGTGTAAAACAAAATTTATTGAATGCAAATTATTATGAAAGACCTAAAGATATCACAAAAAATATCCGTGCACTTATGTCTGGATTGTACGTATCAAGTAGATAAGTAATTAACTAAATTTTAACTTAATTTTAAGTGACTCAACTTGCCAATTGCTACTAAATTTTGTGTTAACATGCAATTAATAACTTAAAGTTAAGTAAACATTTAGTTACCGTCTTATCTACTTAATACGTGTAAACCAGACATTACAGTCTCATCATTCCAAATTTCCAGAAAAAGGTACACAAGCAATTTACTTATGCAAATTTACGTTTGCGGCAAAAAAAGGGGTAAGTGATAATGACAATTTTATTATTTTTACACCGTCGTGTTGCCGGTGTAGAAAATTAATTTAAACATTTTGGTGTGAAAAATGTAATTATTTAATTTTAATTTTATATAAATTTAATTTTATAAAATTATTTTATAAATTTAATTTTATAAAAGTTCTACAGCCTACCTGACGGTGTACAATCAGAGAAGTTGAAATAGATACAGATCGTGGATCTAAGTAATGTGGTCGTTTTATGTATGTTTATTAAACTCAGTCAACTGATCAAGTCTTACATGGAATTGACATTCCGACTAAATGACGTAGGTCCGTCAACTGGCTCTCTTTAAATTTTCCCCATCATACATGATAATAATAATATGAGCCTTTAAAATAATAATATGCTTATACAAAGTGTAACAAAAGCAAGTGATAATAAAGTTACATAAAGTTTACTGTGAAAGTAGCGGCGCTGAAAGCTAAACCATATTTTGTGATTTCTATGGGCAAGCGCGCCAGCGACAAGAGTTTCCCCATACAAATTGTGGCGATACCCACATTAAGCGTAATAATCCTGCATCGCGCTATCGAAGTTTTCGATACACGGCGGTATATATACGACAGCTGA
>JAOTAV010092230.1:0-11367 GCA_026546445.1 Cyclargus thomasi | reverse complement strand
GTGAAAGATAATATGGTCAGTATCTTTGTTCACATTTTATTAATTAAGAGTATAAAGTAAATTAAAAGATTTACTTTATACATAAACCATTAATTGTTATTGTTTTATAGCATTTTTGTATGTGTTGATTTGAAATTAAATTAGGGTGTGTTGGTAAGCGCATAACTGAAAATAATATAAACCTAGCACCACTTTTGACAATTTAAGTGTAAAGACGATGTCCGTCGAGACTACTAGTATAATTTTAACATATTTAAGAGTCATAACTGAGCTGGCATTTCGGGATGGTCTATCTGGCATATTTTTGTCAGTCTCAGAATTCAATTTTTCAATTTCGTAATATTTTTGCTTGTGTTTTGCAAAAAAATGACGTACTAAATTACCACTATGATTGCCCTGAAAACAAATTACATGTTATGACATAATTATTGTTTTCCTATTATTGTGCGAACTTAAATAGTTCGCCAAATACTCCTATTTACATTTCCAAAATTGTAAATGACAAGTAAAAAATAAAATATAATAAACTTATATAAACAGAAAATTTATAAATAATATATTTTTTTAATAATGCCTTTATCAGAATTCGGCTAAACCTCAATAATTTCTGTACACAATCTTCATTATTTTGAAGTCGGTACCAGCTAACATAATCATGAGTTTAATGACATACTATCTGACGTTTTTTGGACTGG
Organism: Cyclargus thomasi; assembly: GCA_026546445.1. Lineage (NCBI taxonomy): Eukaryota > Metazoa > Arthropoda > Insecta > Lepidoptera > Lycaenidae > Cyclargus > Cyclargus thomasi. The sequence goes on along the minus strand of JAOTAV010092230.1, from coordinate 10,672 downwards.
TATCGACTTCAAAAATTAAAAAATTAACTATTAATTTTTTGGGTTCCGTACCCAAAGGGTCAGGACCCTATTACTAAGACTTCAATGTCTGTCCGTATTTCTTTTTCAGGCTGTATCTCAAGAATTTATTTTCGTTATGTATTATTCTGTTGCCGCTTTAACAACAAATACTTGAAAACAAAATAAATAAAATATTTAAGAGAGGCTCCCAAACAATTATGTGTATTTTGTCATTTTATTCCTTTTGATATAATAGATTGATAAGTTCTCATCGGTAGCGTGGCCGATCGGTTAAAGATCGGTTAAGTTTCAAGAAGATCAGTAGGTACAAATCCTGCCGCCTCTATGAGTTTTTTTGCGGATTTTTATTTTGTTTTTTTACTCTTTTTTTTTTCTTGCTCTGTACTGGTACAGAACCCTTCGTGGGCGAGTCCAACTCGCACTTGACTGGTTTTAACTTGGAAGTCGGTTTTAATTTTTGTTGAAAATAATAATAATTTTACTCTTTTTAGTTATCTAGTAACCGTGCACTAGTCTTTATACATTATTACTAAAAATTTATTACTAAAAAAATTATTATAAATAATAAAAATTTAAAAATTTTAATATAAATTATTACTAAAAACCGCTTATTACTATATTATATACTATGTATCGTATTCCATTTTGTTAAGTCACTAATATCAGATAGAGAATTTTAAGCAATATCAAACAAACATTAAAACAAAATAAATTAATTTTAAACAAAACTTAAAAACTGACTTCCACAACAAAAAAAATGATAGATGAACTGAAAAGTAACAAATAATTCTTTTTTTCTGTAAGTGCCTTATAAGAATTCGCCTTAGCCTCAATATTAACCGTAAACAATTTTTATAATTTTGAAGTCGGTACCAGCTTTTGCAATTTCTTAGATTCTTGAATCTTGACATTAAACTTATGCTTAAGGTAGCGGTTAACTATTAGTCAATTACATAGTCAGTTGTAGATAATTCAATCTAAGCAAGTACATTCATATCACTTGATCTATTTTTCATGGATCCTGTTTATCAGAGCGTCCGCGGCCTAGTCGGTAAGATCTTTGGTTCGCGATCGAGAGGGTGCAGGTTCGACCCCGGTTAGAGGCTTGTACCAATGAGACATTTTCCGATCTTAAGTACATAATACGGGTGCTCATTGCCGTAGGACAGCCATGCTTCGGTACGAATTAGCCGAGTCAACCGGAGCGATACCACAGCCTTACAGAAAACTTGAAACGGCGCTGTACTGTGTTTCGTTTAGTGTGTGAATTTACCGGTGGCCCACCATCCCTAATCCCCTATATCTATTCCCTTTCCCTATACCCTCATTGTGATTTTCCCTTGAAAATCACTATATGTTTCCATACAAACTTCAAAGAGTCTGAGGACCGCATCATCAGATCATCATTTTTGTGAAAATTTGGCGTTAAGTTATATGAAGCGAACAGGTAGCCTGTTCGCTTCGTTGGAAGGTTTTGAAATGTTAATGTGAAGATAAGTTTTCAGCTGGTTATTTCTCATTCTGAGGTGACACTACTAATTATAAAGGACTATTATGCATATTGACTTGAGAAATTTCTTTTAATTAATAAATTGTCTTTTTAAGTCAATGCCACAAACTTTTGGTATAATTTATAATAAAACAGTAAAATAAAAAAATAAGTCGTTCGGTATCGTTTATGAACACGTCGGCTAAGTGGACTAATAAAATAGACATTACAAAAACTGCCTTAAACAAATTGAAATAATGCAGTGATAAACTTACCTTAAGGTAGTAGCCACAACCATCCATCAGACATTTAGACTTATTTGTTCTCTCATCGTAATCGAACATCGAATATATTTTATTTTCTTTATTTCTACCCATAACTAATGTTAATATAATAATGTATAATATCTTAAAATTATTATATTATAATGAGAAAATGTCTTGTTAATCGTAACTTGGCAACGCTTTTGACAATAGACCTCCTAAAGAAGAAGGTTATATCGGATTATAATATGGGATGAAAAGTTATTACGGGCGTGGTTTGCTGCTACATTGCATAATATATATAACTTGGCACGATAAAACTTCATTCATTTATTTAAAACTAAAAAATTGACACAAATGACATAACGTTTTACTAAATGGAAATTTATTTCAGCCATGAATATATACAACGAAAATTGTTTGTCATCTATTTTTGCATTTTCGGTAAGTATATATTTTAGTCAATAGACGAGCATACGGATCGCCTAATGAATAGCGAGACGATTACACACCTTAAGCATTGGAAAAGTTTAATGTGCGTTGCGAAGCTTTAAAATAATAGTTCTGGTACGAGTCAGCCTAAGACCCAATAGATTACCTACTATTTAAGTGCCTAAAACAGTATAACACTGTTGACTATTAAATTTTTTAATATTATAAAACCGAACCGAACCGAACCTTTTTGTTCATCCTTTTTTTTAAAACTACTGAATAGTTTTTAACAGTTATAATATACCTTATTTTAATATTTCAGATATAATATTATTATAATAAGCTATTTATTGCAATTAAGTAAATTGGACAAAATCTTTCATCTGCGAGACCGGCAAATTAATGTAGACCGGAACAACAAAAAGTTGTCACAAACTTTTTCAGCTTACAGCTTAGGAAAATAAAAGGAGCAAGGAATCAGTGGTAAAAAAATGGGAAAAATTGAGCATGTTTGTTATCATTCAAACGAAGTCACAGACAAGGGCTTAGTATGCAATACAATACGACACGCGCCGGCCGCGTGGTTTTGACTGCTAAGCCAGAATAGACTCTATTTACTGTGGCTAATCCCGCTGACCGCAGCTCGCCCATACGTCACTAACCGGTTAATAACGGTTAAAAGAACGAAAAAAATTTCGTTCTTTTTGAAAACCGTTCACCACAATGATTTTGGTTTTTTCTGAACTGTTCTTCCTATTAACCGGTTAATTAAAGAACGAAATTTAACCGGTTAAAGAACGATAATAACCGGTTATTTGAAACCGGTTCCGACCCCTGCTTCTAGCAATCAATCGTTGTAAATCAATGTTTATACTTCTTTCACGTCAAAACGAAGCAACCAAAAAAAAAAGAAAACTTAGTTGAAAGGGCGGAGAGTAGCACAAGCTATTTGATCTTAGAAAAAACATCCTTTGTCAAGGAACTTACAGGATATTAGAATTTTTATGCGATTTTCAAATTGAACGCGAGCGAAGCTGCGAGCAAAAGCTTTTACCTAATAAACACAGGATAAAAGTGTAAAAAGCGATCAAGGAACTAATATTCATAAATAAATTGTACGGCGTACACTTTGTAAAATCCTGTAGCGAGCTGGCCCGTATTATCGGCAATTTAATGGGTCATAAAAGGCCAAATTTACGAGTGCCGTCCAGCCTCGCGCCTCCACCATATCAGATCAATAGTCGAACGCTGTTATTGCTTATTAGGTACACCGTGGATCGTGGTACGCGGTCAAAGCAATTATCTTACTTTTTATAAGTGTCTATCTGTAACCCGCGGTGCTTTAAGAAGTAACCTAGTGTTAATTCAATATTTGAATGATACAAGGCGTAAAAAAATAAATGATAATGCTTTAGTGTTGCCCAAAAAAAGTATCAGGCAGCAGCGCTGAAAGTGAAAAAAAAAATATTTGTATTTGACAGGTATCCCAACACTAACAGGCAGCAAAAAGCAACAACTAGAGCAAGAACTATAAACTATTAAATTAATTAAGCTATTACTAAAAAATAATCTATAATATAAAATAACTCCAGAACGCACGAATCGATTTCCACGGCATTCGTTGGAAAGTTCTCGGACTCCGTGAGGTTTATAGCAAAGAAAACTTAGGAAAAAATTCAAGTGAAAAGCAAGAAAACAGGGAAAATCATTTTTCACGTACATCGCCATCTCTGATACCTGGCATGCACTACAACGGCGCTTGACAGCTACTCATTGTACTCTGCTCGATTAATTGCCCATATTAAAGTTTTAAAAGTTTATTGCGAGTTCTGTTAAGAGGTCACTAGGTGTGATAAGCACTTAATTTAGTTATAGAAAATAACAATTATCATCTTCGTTTCCACGCGGCCGGAGTAGCCGGCAACAGCTAGTTTCTCTAAAAAAGAAACACAGAGTGTATGTTTTCTTTTTTAGAGAAACTAATTAATTATCATGGTCCACTTTTTTTTAATTTGAATGTATTATTGATATAAAAATAATTATGCTTGAATGTATTATAGACATGAAAATAATATATATTTTGCTTGATATGAAAATAATTGAAAACTACTATTAGTTAAATATGTCCCCGTTAAGCATAATATTGGAGACCTGCAAGACAGGCTGTGCCTAGTGCAACCCAATGCATATTTTGTTCAACCATTGTAATTTTTATGAAATCAATACTTGATTATAATTATTATGATTACTCCGTACAAAGCCACTTAGCAAAATAGACAACACTATCAACTTTAACATTGTTATTTTATATAGTGTATATGGATCGCTAACTCGAGTTTAATCTTCGTGCTACCAACAATACAACAACCGACTTGATACGCAGCAAAACATGTTACTAATTCATTTAGAGTCGACTAACTCTAAAGTTGGAATTGGCTTTGGCTCACTTTAATAAACTTTATACCTTATCATTCGTTTAATATACAGGTTACAAATGTAAGTGATAATACTTTAAATTTTTTGGGTAAAAGTAGAAAGCAAAAAAAAGTGTTTGGTACGGTCATGTCACTGGGGCGCTTTCCCAGACAATTCACGAGAAAATCCCTTTCTGCGCTGCTACTTTCAATATAAACTCTATACAAGGAAAACCTACATTTTATATTTAAGAGCGTCCGTGACCTAGTGGGTAAGACTTTTAATTCGCACTTGAGAGGGTGCAGGTCCGAACCCCGTTAGAGTCCTTTTCCGATCTCAAGTACATAATGCGGATGCTCATTGCCGTGGGAGAGCCATGCTTCGGCACGAATGGACCGGCTCGACCGAAGTGATATCACGGCCTTACAGAAAACTGGCTTGAAACGGCGTTGTGCTGTGTTTCGTTCTGTGAGAGAGTATGCCGGCGGCGCCCCAACTTCCCTAATCCCTATTCCCATTCCCTATACCCTCATAAAGGCCGGCATCACACTTGCGAATCTTCGGATGTCACGAGTTTCCATGAGCGTCGGCAGTTGCTTTCCATCAGGTAATCCGTCTGCTTGTTTGCCTCCTAAATATCATAAAAAAACAATTAAGTACTCAACTACTTTCGTTACACTCTTGTTTATTCGTTTATTTGTGTTCACAGGGTGTAAAAAAGTGATAATTCTTTAGAGCAAGGGTTTTTTGTCGCGAAAAACTAACAAATTAATAAGTGCAACAATGTTGCGTGATATATCTGTAAATTGTTCGATAAATATTCACAACATATTTTGACTTATACACGGACAAAGAGCGCGTCTATCCAGAACATGTAAATCCTCAGGCAACAAAAATCAACCAACGAATAAAAAAGTGATATTGTTGGAACTTTTCGATATTTTATTTATCCTTTCGCTACAATGCTCTCGAATAGTCAACTGCGTCCCCTTGTTAGGATTTACGATAACAAATAGGGAAAATCGAAAACGTTACGGTTACCGTAGGTATTCTTATTGTTACAAAAGATACAGGGATTTGTCCCATGAAGGGAAAATATATAGCCGCTTCTCGATTGCCCGATACGAAGGCTACTGATTTTGTTCTGGGCCGTTTCGGTTTAATCAAATGTCGTCTTTTTCAAGAGGACAAAAGTGGACAAACACAAATAAAACATTACCTTTGGTGTTTTTTGCAAATTTGTTTTTTTTTTTTTGTTTTATTGTCGATACGTACTTTTGGAACACAATTCGTAAATACATGTGAATAGTCATTGGCATAAATGAATATTAGACGTTTTAAGAGATTGGGATTCAATTGCCTCGTCCTTAAGCTAAATGATTAAAAAATAAACAAACATGGCATTTCTCATCCGATATGAAAATTCAATTAGACATTCCTTAACAAACATTAAAAAGTATTATCAAAAGCAATTTATCCTGCTAACGTCGAGCCATGAAAAATGTTCCAATTTTCGTGTGCGTAAAAAGAAATTTCGTCAGCGTAAGACGATTTGGTATCGTTGACAATATTATGCAAATATGGTCCCTACTTCCATTTTCGTAAGCTGATACTCTGGGATATAAAAATTCGCCTGTCACAGTAAATCCTCCTCTTATTCGGTTTTTTCATCTCGTCAATTTTTTTTACGTATTGTATTAGATCATAACTGTTTATCACAATCTCGTTCAAGGAAACTTTGAAGATACTTAATTGAGTTTTCAGGTCACAAGATTTAAGACAAACTAAATAACTAAATGATACTAAAGTAATGTTTTATTTTGGCCCGTATTATACTTGGGCTAGAGGGGTAAGTTTAACCTCTTATTTAAGTATGTCAAAACCTTAACCACATTAACCAAAAAAATATATGTTATAGAACGATCTTCATTCTTTTATTACAAGCGAGAACTTTCTCCTTAAGCTAATAGGAAATCAGAAAAAAAAGTACCGTGGATATCGATTTTTTTAAATACTGGGCATGTGAAGTTGGCCCCCCAAAATTGTAGAGTAAAGTTGATAAACTAATTGGGTAGAAAAAATTTAAAAATTTTCGGAAATTTAATTCTTTTTCGAGAGTTCTAGTTGGCCTCCGAAGAGTTCTACAAAAGTTCTAGACGTTTGATTATGATCCGATCGAAATTATAGTTGCTGGACTCGAGTAAAATCAATAAACAAATTCGATAAAAGAAATTAAAAAATTTTTGGGAAAAAACAATTTTTTACGAGAGTTCTAGTTACCTTCCAAAGAATTCTACAAAAGTTATTTATGGTTTATTTTTATCTGATCAAAATTGAAGTTGCTATACACAAATAAAAATCGACAAACAAATTCGACAGAAAAATTTTTCGAAAACTCAATTTTTTGCGACAGTTCCAGTTGCCCCCCAAAGAGTTCTACAAAAGTTCTATTTCGATCCGATCAAAATTGAAGTAGTAAAACTCGAGTAAAAATCGATTAACAAATTCGATAGAAAAAATTTAAAAATGTTCGAAAAATCAACTCTTTTGCGAGAGTTCTAGTTGCCCCCCAAAGAGTTCTAAAAAAATTCTGTGTGGTTTATTTTGATCTGATCAAAATTGAAGTTGTTACTCGGGTAAAAGTCGATAAACTAAATCGATAGAAAAAAATTTCGGAAATTCAATTTTTTTGCGAGAGTTCCAGTTGCCCGCTAAAGAGTTCTAAAAAAATTCTTCACAGTTTATTTCGATCCGATCAAAATTGAAGTAGTAAGACTTGAGTAAAAATCGATTAACAAATTCGATAGAAAAAATTTTAAAATTTTCGAAAAATCAACTTTTTTGCGAGAGTTCTAGTTTCCCCTCAAAGAGTTCTACAAAAATTCTATATGGTTTATTTTGATCTGATCGAAATTGAAGTTGCTATACTCGAGTAAAAGTCGATAAACTAATTCAATAGAAAAAATTTAAAAAATTTCGGAAATGTTTTCGAAATTTCGCAATTTTTTTTTGCGAGAGTTCTAGTTGCCCCCTAAAGAGTTCTACAAACTATCTTCATAGTATTTTTTGATCCGACTTACTGATTTTTTGGTACAAGCCGGTAAATATCACAAATTGGGAAGTTAGCCCCCCATTATTTTAAAAACTTTTTTTGTAATAATTTTAAAACCCCATAATTTTGATGTATGAAAATAACAGAACTATTTTTGAAAACACCAAAGAACTCCAGAACTATGTGGGGGGCGACGAGCACTCATTTCATTTAATTTTTTTTTCAATTTTGGGGGGCCAACTTCACATGCCCCTTCATCGCGACCTTAAAATTAGAACTGTACAGGAAGAAACAAAATATTTAATAGAAACATATAAACAAAGAACAATAAATCATCCAAACGCGTTAGCAACACAGTTAATGAGGACTGATACAAAATTTCAAAGGCTAAAAAGAAAAACCTCGAGAGACTTATAAGGAAAACCAAAATTAGAGAGGGCAGCCACTGGGACAGCTGACCCTACAAGACTTAAAACATATTTAAACTTTTGCTGAATGTTCTAAGAAACAGATTGCAGAAACACAATTGAGGAATTAAGAAAAAAATCAAGAAGTACATGAAATACAAAAATTAAAAGATAAAAATGATAATATAAAGAATAATAATAAAGAACAAAAACTAACACAAGTCTACTTACCATTGAATGAACATAAATCTGAATTAATTACACAAGATGATGAAAATACAGATGAGGAAGAGCAGTCTTCTTCAAATAATCTAAGTAAAAGTATCACAGATACTTCAAGTAATACAGATTATGATGATCCACTAGATATCCATATTTCCAAGTCAGAGTGTTGAAATATCGCCTGCAAAAGAAAGAAAATTGCAAACAAATGGGAGTTCATCTTTATACATTTGCATGAATGGTGAGTCTGCATCAAGCCTTATTAACAATGATTTCCAGAGCTTAGAAGAAACTCTTCAAAGTAATGAATCTAAAGAATGGAAACAAGCAATGAAAGAAGAAGAGTATGAGTCCCTGATTCACAATAATACTTGGTCTTTAGTAGATTTACCTGATGGGAAGAAGGCTATTCCATGCGAATGGGTTTTCAAACGAAAATTTGATCATACTGGAGAAATGAACCGTTATAGGGCTAGACTTGTAATTAAGGGTTACAAGCAAAAAAGAGGGATAGATTACAATGAGGTATATGCACCTGTTGTACAATACACATCAATTAGATATCTCACAGGTATAGCTGCAAAATATCATCTAAAAATACAACAAATGGATGCCAATACAGCATTTCTCCAAGGAGATGTTGATGACGATTTTTACATATCTCAACCACCCACTTTTGATCGATTAGAGAAAGTATGCCATTTAAATAAAGCTATATATGGTTTCAAGCAAGCCAGTAGACAGTGGAACAAAAAACTAAACTCCGTTTTGTTAGAAATTGGCATGAAACGATCAAAACTTGATCTTTGCATTTATTTTCGTATATTGAGCAAAAATGATATTTTATTTATCACTGTTTATGTCGACGACCTACTTTCATTTTATAATCGTTCTAAAACTGTCGAAGAAACAAAAAACCAGCTCAAAGACAACTTTAGTATGAATGACGTGGGAAATGCAAAACAATGTATTGGATTCAGAATAACTCATGACGATCAAAATAAAATATCACTGGATCAATCAATGTATGTTAAAAAGATACTTACTCGTTTTGGTATGGACGATTGCAAGTTAGTCTGGACTCCATGTGATCCAAACATTCAATTGAAGAGAGCCGAAAGTGAGGAAGAAATATTGAGAAATATACCTTATCAAGAAGCTATTGGGTGTTTATTATATTTGTCAGAAGAGACAAGACCTGACATAACATATATTGCAAATTCATTAAGTCGGTACAATGGTCAACCCACTTCAGAGTATTAGACACACATTGGACTATACTAAAGAGAGTCTTAAGATATTTAAAAGCCACCATCGATTATAAATTGACGTATGATGGAAACTCAGGAGGCAACATTACAGGCTATTGTGATGCTGATTGGGCCAGTCATTCTGAAGACCATAGATCCTGCACTGGATACATATTTATTCTTCAGGGTGCTGCAATAAGTTGGTGCTCGAAAAAACAATCAACTATAGCCCTGTCAAGTACGGAGGCTGAATACATGTCTTTGGCCACCGCTGTGCAAGAAGCAATTTGGCTGAAACAATTAGATGACGACTTTTGGCCTAAAGCATCAGCTATTCCTATTATTGTTTATTGTGATAATCAAAGTGTCATTCGCATTTCAGGAAATGAAAGTTATCATCAACGCAGTAATCACATCGATGTTTGCTATCACTTTGTCAGAAAGAGGATTGCTGCCAAACAAGTCCTAATAAAATACCAAAGGAGTCAAGACATGACTGCGGACATTTTGACCAAGGGGCTGCATAGACCAAAACATGAAGTTTGAGCAGAGCGATGGGTCAACGTTCAAGAGAGAATGTTGGGAGAAACGCAGACATGCGCGGTGTCTAGTGCAATTTAATAGTAATACGTACCGACGCATACTTGCGCATTAGCAAATATACGTTAGATACGGTTGATAATTTCATAGTGCAATGTCATTGTTAAATAATTACAATAAATATTTGCGGTTTAAAGAGTCTTAATCTTTTTTTATTTCATCAACTAATGTATTTTTACAAAGTTGTATATAAAGCCATAAAGTTCCGTTACTCCTATTACACAGCTACAATGAATAATTATTAATCAAAGCTTTAAGAAAAACAAACAAACAGCTGATGTGCACTTAGAAAAATATTGATTTTAAACGTTGCAAATATTAACGGCATTAAAAATAAAAAAAAAAAAAACAAAATAAAAACGCTTTTATTTCAGTCCATGGACCAAATTAAATATTAGTTTACATTTCAGCCTATTTAATAAAGACTAACTAAACTAAAAAAATTATTTTATGGGTACATTACTCTTATTTCTAAATCAGGGGACTATTGCAATATCACGTATAATATAACTATTATACGT
>JAOTAV010092219.1:0-11367 GCA_026546445.1 Cyclargus thomasi | reverse complement strand
AAAGAGTATTTCGTGTATGATTATCGTGTCATGTCAAAATATTGTAGTGTGCATAGCGTTTTATTTATTAAAAATATCCAAGATTAAAGCATATTATAAAATTATATTGGTATTCCACGCTCCTCCTCCTTACCTATAACGAGGAGAAATGTTACTTTTACATCCAGACGCTTTTCATAAAAAAAGATGTAAACTTCTCCGCTCGCGTATTATTAAATATTTACAAGTCTTTATTCTTATTCCAACTTTATAAATTCTAGAAAATATTTTTGTTACTTCTAGCTCCCTATATTTTTTGTGTTTCCAAAAGCTGTCCAATTATTTTGGTGTTAAGTCAAAGGCAAATTTTTTGTTATGTGTCATGATGAGGCTTCATAATCATACCTCTTTGTAAAATAATTAAAGCTTAGAATCTACCTACTTTTTTAACCGGAACAGCCACCACAGGGTTATTATACCTCCATAAGTCCTAACACTCGTTATGAAATAGTATGTTTTTATAAAATAAGGAGGCAAACGAGCAAACAGGTTACCTGATGGAAAGCAACTACCACCGCATTAGACGCTGGCAACATCAGAAGTAGAAGCAACTTTTAACATGCCAGTTGAGTTACGATAAGAAATTGGCAGTATATTATATATTTATTTACAAATCTAAGTGGTTGATGGAACGATTAAATTATTTTATAGGCAGCTGTCCCGTGCCGACTTTGCTGGGCGCATGACTCGCCGAGACACAGCGAGACCGCCTGAGGATGAGGGTAAACCGTTGCACTCGCCTCGTCTTGTCTCGTCAATGAAATCAAAATCATTTATTTCGGGCATCATAGACCCATATTATTACCTGAAAACTAACATACATATTATATTATAAAAGATACCTTAAAGTCTAACATACATATTAATATATTCTTAAAAATAACACTTCGTCACGTATTTTCGGTGACGTGACGCACTTTGTTCCGAAGTCTCCCCCGAAACCTCCGGTAGGCTACACCCAGCGGCCAAAACTCCTGCGCCTCGAAAGTCGACAGATGATTCGTCGGTACTCTCACCACAAAGGAACTGATGTCGACCTTGTGGCGACTGTAAAAAATTTTAATTTAGACAAATCATGACATGTAAGCTGGTACCGACTTTAAAATAATGATGATTGTGTACGGAAATAGGCTGATGCCTCACCGAATTCTGAAACAGGCACTATTAAAGAATAAATATTATATAATACTTTTTGGTTTCTTTTTTATTGTTTTTATTTTTTTTTTTAATAATAATTTAATATCACAAAGTTATTATTATCAAATAATATGGCAATTTTAGACCGCTTTACGTTTTCAAGATGTACGGATACATTCTGAACTCAGAATTATATTGAGATGGAATGGCTTCCATATTATGACGAGGTTCTGGCATTCACATTATAAGTGAATCCAATATTGCTGTTTAAACATGCTTCAATGCATGCATGTCACACCTAGGTCTTAAAGAAAAGCCTATTACATTTTAAATAATTTTATTCTAAACTAGTTGATGCCCACAACTTCGTTGCGCAAAAATTTGTATATCACGCAGGAACCGTACATTTTCCCGGAATAAAAAGTATCCAAAATATTTTTCAAAGACCAAATAGCTATAAAACAAAAAAAAAGATTTATTGAAATTCGTCCAGTAGCTCCTGAGATTAGCGCCTACACACACAGAGAACTTTTTTGTCGATATGTGTTCTATTACTGTTCCTTATGTGGGGGTGCACCCCCTTATTTTGTAAAAATATTAAATGTACAGACACTCCAATTTTACTGTTTTATTAACCTATATTAAAGAGAAATTGCCATTATATGTACAGGTTATACACTTTGTCGTATCAAGACCATTTTCAGGGAAGGATGAACCCCTTTTAGCTTAAGCTTAGTAACTACTAACTAGTATCATATAATTATTTATTCTGTGCTGGTATCTACACTATCTGTGGCTTTGGCCAGAAACATAAAAAAATATTAGAAACTACACGACACCCGCAATTCCGTTGGGCCAAAATTCGTTTATCGCGCAATAAACCATAACTTTTGCTTAGATATTTTGAGATACGGAAAAAAAAGAGTTGTTTTGAGTGTAGGTAGACTGCTCAGTTTCCGGTTCCGATTTTCTGCCCAACAACAACCTTAGTTCATAAATAATAAATTAATCCATTAGGTTGGTCACTGGCTGTGACGAGTGTTATAGTGTAGTAAATTATGATTAGAGAAGGTATTTAACTGACAGTCATTACTAATTAATTTCATTTAAAGTTTTAGCTGCGTTAGTTTTATGAATTAATACACTAATATTTTACATGAAAAACCGACCAAGTGCGAGTTGGACTCGCGCACGAAGGTTTGCATATTTATTATGTCAAATTTTGTTATGTTTATTTACATTTTACAAAAATGACTTCGTCAAGGCCATATGCCTACTTAAGTCGCACAGGTAATAACTAAATTGAAGCTTAGTAATCTTCACTTTTTCTCTTTAAGAAGTGATATAATTCTATTCCTGAAAAATGTACAGTTTGAAAGTGAAAAGCTAATTAAGTAAATCGACGCAAGAATTCGTTGCGAGAAACATAAGCTAATTAACACACAACAGAATATACAAGATATATATTACATACATAATGCATCGTATGTGTCATACATGTCCTTGATTGTTCACTGTGGCTGGGTATGACGCAAAATCAACATTAAAATGTCGGAAATATTTCCAAAATTATAAGATGACGCTCATCGGATTATTGTTAATTCTTGTTTTAGTCGACTGACAAATTGTTAGTTAAATTAGTAAGTATTATAGATTTATGGCTTTCGTTTATATTATCTTGTATTTAATAGAATCAGGCGTTACTTTGCGGAAATCAATAGCTTCAAGTTTAGTAAATTCAGATTTTTAGCAATATTCCGCAAATCTTAATTTACTTAACTTGTATCATCTTGTATAATAATGTAAATACAAAATTAGAGCGTCTGTGACCTAGTGGGACCTTTGGCTCGCACTCGAGAGCGTGCAGGTTCGAACCCCGGTGCACCAAAGAGACATTTTCCGATCTCAAGTACATAATATGGAAACTCATTGCCGTGGGAGAGCCTTGCTTCAGCACGAATGGGCCGCCTCGACCGATGTGATACCACGGCCTCACAGAAAAGTGGCTTGAAACGGCGTTGTGCTGTGTTTCGTTTACCGGTGGCTGCCAACTTCCCTAATCCCTATTCCCTCATAAAGGCCGGCAACGCTCTTGTGACTCTTCGGATGTCGCAAATGTCCATGGGCGACGGCAGATGTTTTCCATCAGGTAACCCGTCTGCTCGATTGCTGCCCCTAAATATCATAAATTTTGAAGAAGAATTTACCAGTCGTTTCTTAGAGGATGCCTACTCGTATTTCGTAGACCGTAATTCATAGCCCTTACCCCCATAGCCATAGCTCCCGTAAACAATAATTATAGTATTCCAAAACATAATAATTAGGCTTCGTCCTAATTCACGTAATAATAACTCAATGTATCAACCCAACAAAGAATCTCATTTTCCAACGTCAATTTATGTATTTTCTAATGAATTTAAACGGTTTATATTAATAACATTACGCGCAATATCATTTACACAATATTTATACTCTGGCATTTGCCAGCTGGAATTTGAAAATCGCATAAAAACAGGAATATTCTTTGGAACATGGTGTTTTTAATCTATATTACTCTTTAGCCTTTCAACTAAGTTTATGCCAAAAAAAAAATCAGGTCGAATGGATGCTTCTTTAGGGTTTGAAGAACGTGTTAGTAGGGAAGAAAATCGTTCTCTACGCAATATACAACGTTAAATCAATGAGTAATTGTTGCAAGCGTAGAACCACTGATGCGTACTGTGAATACCGCAGCGTTAATCCATTTCTATTCACCGATCTAAAATAAACAAAAAGTAGACCAAATTAACGTGCTCCCTCGTTGAGTTTGTCGTGTCCGTGACACATTAATCGGTAGCATTATACTCATTTTTTATGATATTTAGAGCGGACGGGTTACCTGATGGAGAGCAACTGCCGTTGCCCATGGACACTCGCGACATACGAAGAGTCGCAAGTGCGTCGCCGGCCTCTATGAGGGAATAGGGATTGGGAATAGAGATTAAGGAAGTTGGGCCACCGGTAAACTTACTCACTGAACGAAACACAACACAACGCCGGCTCACGCCAGTTTTCTGCGAGGCCGTGGTATCACTCCGGTCGAGCCGGCCCATTGGTACCGAAGCATGGCTCTCTCACGGCAAAAATCATACTGTTATATTGAATTGGAGTAAACAAGGTTATAACCATCGTGTTCCGGGACAGTACTGTCGTCATAACGAATAAGAGCGCATCAAAATTTCTGTTCAAAATTGGCTTATACAGTGATTTGGAATCAGCAGAAAAAGACGAACACACTAGTGCAGTCTAGATAATTAAAAAAAATTTAGATGCTCCCCTTTTCCTTAATATAACGGTAGAATGGAGTATTTAAGACGCGCGGTATTTAGGCCGGTCGGAAGTCTATTTTGTTTTAAACCACTTAGTCAACTGGAACTCGCAACGCTTTCAGGTGCGTGTGAACGGAAATTAACCGAAATAGCATCACTATTTATATTCCGCGGGCTCTACTCACCAGAATCACGCGCTGCTCGTTCGGTCGTTGGCGCTATCGCGTATATTTCACTGAAATAATTAATCGCGTCGCCGTTCGCTCGCGTCGATTCTGGTCGTGTGGCGCCCGCACGGGCGGAGTGCCGACTGCCGCCATCTGCCGCGCGCGCGCACACTCCTCGGTGTTGCCAACCTGATGGTGTAAACTCGCCACAGTTTCAAGTGTGAGAGCCAGGCAGTCAGAAAGATATGACTCTCTGGCTGCCCTAAAGATTGCGCACCCCGTGCTCCCGTACCTTCCCGCCTCATCGTCCTAAGCCCCAACAGTCCTGAGCAGCCAAGCCAACTCGGGCTACAGCCCTTCTGGTCCTAGAGTAAATAGTAAATACAGCCCTGCCCCACGGCGGTTTCCTAACGAAGTGAAACAGCACTTGCATTGTATTTCTTCGAGTGTAGAAGAGGTCCAACCCTTTATTCTCTTTCTTATTCCTTTAATTTTGTCTATTCCTTACAATTTTTCTGATGATGCGAGTATCCTTGAGCAACGGTAGTTGCCTCCATGGTCTCGGTATTGAGCGTCGCTCTAGAGTCTGTTCGATTCCCGCGTTGGAAACATGTTATTTCAAAGTTCAGTTAGGACAATGCAGGCTGATAAGAAAGATGATTCATGCGTCGGGCATATAATAAATCCGTCCTGCACCTGATCTCTCGCTCAATCCATCCCACTGGGTTATGAGATTAAAGATAGTGTTCTCGTGTACTGCACACTTAATTATTATAATAATAAAAACTTCTTCAAAAATAATTATAAAAGAGCAGTCCCTAAATTTGGTGATAACCACGGAGCTGGCAACTCTCGCCGCCGCCCATCATCGCTCCAGCGAAACTTATTTATACGTTGAGTCAAGCGTATCAAAATTGGTATACCAGCGATGGCCGCTGAGTGACTATTGAGCTCCACGCATATTATTACGGGCCGCATCGGAGCGAGCCGCATTTTTCATACAACTTAGGTGATCCCACATTTCTTGATAGCCTCATCTATACGAAATGCGATACGTAGGTACGATGCTGGTGAACATGATTTGAGATTTTACACAAGCATACAAGGAATTAGGAATTCTAAAGTACGGTGCTGAAAAATGTGCGATGATTCTTATGACCCGTTTGTTTTTACACGTCAAACATGAAAATGCGCCCCGACGCTGATGAAGATATACTAAAGTGTTGCACACACACACACACACACATACAAGATAAACGCCTGAAGTCTAAAGCTTTAAAAAAGAAAACCAAAAACGCTTGTACACCCCATATATAATGTGACGTCATAAGTATGCAATTTCTCTAAAAAATTTAAACAACCTCAGTATCTGTGTTTCACGGATTAAGTTTAAAATAAAATGTCATAATACTTAGGACCAAACCTAATAACCTCCCCACCCTTTCCTTTAAAGTGTGACGTACTTTATAGATGGTCCCTAAATATTAAATCAAAGTATACTCAAACTATTATTAAGATCTATTCCCCATCTTCGTCACTCGCATGTAATGTCTTTTCTCTTTGTTTCGTACATTTCATTGCGAACCAAATTTAGATTACCTGTAAAAATATGGCAAAGTAAAACATTTTATATCTTATATAAACATATCCTTTTATTGAAGCTGTATTTTACCGTACACAAGTATATTACAGGTTTCAGTGCAAGATTTACATACAAGTGTTTTGTGTCTTTACATCTCGGATATAATATCTTTATATTGTTCTCAAGTTCTCTCGTATCTACGGTGTTCTCTTTTGGCAGTGCAACATGTAACCAAATACAAAAGTAGTCAACAAAAAGAAAACACATATGGTGCAATTGAGAAATCTCCTTTTTGGAAGTCGGATAAAAACTCAAAATAACTTTAAACGCAAATAAATCTACAGCTGATACTTTGATTGTGTCAAAGCTAAAGAGTAAAAAAATTTGTTTTGAAAAAGGATTATAATAAAGATTGAACCACAGAAGAACTTAAAATTCTCAACAGACTCTGGTGCCGTCTCTTTAATACTTCAGTTTAGGTGAAAAAGTTGTACACTCTTAATTTTTATACTACTAAATTAAATACTATTTAACATCACTTTCTTCATTGACAGTAATATAAATATTGATTCAACATTTGAAACGAATACTTTCCGTCAAGCGCGTGCGCTCCATACGGGCAGAAAAGCAGTGAATTACTTGCCATATCAATTTGAATGCCTTATTTATGCGAGTTTTTTTATGAAAGAAAAATTTAAATGTTTTTTATTAGTACAATTGATCCCGACAGACGTTGTCCTGCCGGTCTTTTACACTGTGGCTGAGTGCCTCGTATAATAATCCTGTGCATGCCACTGCTTTCCATCAAGTACTTTCATAAGTCACTTTGGCAAGTGGTCATTCTGTTAGCAATTAAAATAATATCTATGTGTATTAAATTAAATGCACATTTTAATATTATTTTAGTACCCAAATTTTTGATTTGCATTATTAATTTTTATGTTCCTTTAATATTATATGATTAAATATTTTCAATAATTATTTCAACATGAAATTTTTACATCAAAAATAATTCACACCAAAGTCACTTATATCAATAAAATAATGATATAATAAACAAAAAATTTAACTTAAGCCGAATGGAAAATACTACAAAATTAATTTGTATCATACTTAAATCCAAAAGAAATTAAAGTACTTAAAAACTTAAAGTAATTTGATTAAGGAAAAATATTGCCAAATCATTGTTTGGCGACATCTCCAATGGTAAATTATATATTTTTTAATCATGAATCCAGTTAATTATCGAAAAAAAAATTATTATCTAAGGCTATCTATCTATTTCCTTATAATAAGTATTCAACACTATGTTTACAAATATATCACCCGTTATCATTATTACTATTTCAAATAAATATTGCAATGGCTTAGTTCTTTCTGTTAGGGAATGGAAGCTTAGGTGGGAGTACAAACGACTTAATATTAAAAAAGGAGTTAATTGTAAAAGTAGCAGTACAGTTTAGTCTACATATAGAACTGAAAATGCTTAAAAATACTCTATGTTGTTCCCTAGTTCTATTGCCAGAAGCTCAATTTTAATCAACAATGTTTTAATATAGGGTTGCCAGATCCCGGCTGGTCATTTCCTGGACATTTTTAGGACACTATCATGGTAGGTAATCTTCATACATCTAAAACTAGCACTTAGTGGCTGTCATAGACAAAAGATGACAGTCGCAGAACTAGATACTGACATTTAGCTACCCTGCCCTCTTTCCGCTCACCCCCCTTCGACGCCTATGTCTACTGTCATTATTTCTGTCGCCATCCGCCTTTTCGTTATTATAGCTGATTACAGTGTTTTGACATTGTTGGTGTTGTTTCTTAATATATATACCCTTTATTTGTATTGTTGTTGATAGAGTGAAGTTCTGCGTCATGATCAATTTCCGTATCTTATCCTTAATTCGAGTGCTGTAATTGGCGTTTATATTTATTATTCATAAACTCTATAATGTTCCTGTGTGGTGTAGATGCTGTGTGGTGAATAGTGGAGCTAAACGAAAAGACATTCTCCATAGTTTTCCAACAAAGACTAATTAGAACTTGAAAAGTGGTTACAGTGCCTTGGTGATCATAGTG
Source organism: Cyclargus thomasi (assembly GCA_026546445.1). NCBI lineage: Eukaryota > Metazoa > Arthropoda > Insecta > Lepidoptera > Lycaenidae > Cyclargus > Cyclargus thomasi. Next base: position 3,052 of record JAOTAV010092219.1, on the reverse strand, counting down.
ACAATATTCAGTGTTTAATTTATGAAAAATATAAAAAAAAAAGAATAACTAAATAAGAATTGTGTTTTATTTACTTTTGTATTTCCTTTTTTTATTTATGAGTCGATGTTTGTGTATTAATTTAGCTTCGATTAAACAGGATATAGCTGACGTATAATGCTCTAAATGCATAAACATATATAAATCTCGTGATATAAAACTAGCTTAGATACAGCTTGTCAAAAAAGAGTTGAAACAAAAGCAACATTTTTGTCAACCTGGCTCTACATATGGCTAATTCGTAGTCTCAATGCTTGCATAAAATAAAAAAAAGAAATGTCATGTTCTAATCTTGCATGTGTAATTTTTTTCGTATGGGAGATGTTCGTCTAATACATTAGTATTCCTAAGACACATCAATTGACAAGATAGACCCTATAACATAGACTGGTGGCAGTTCTAGTCAACACTTTTAAACAGTTTTAAGACGCGTGATCGGGCTTTACAGCTAAAGCTAATAAAAAATCGAATACCCTCATTGCTCAATGAACTTATAATCTTAAAAAACGACATATTATGACATTCTTTTAAAATGCCGACAAACGGTTAAAGCAGTTTGAAAACTGTAATACAACAAATTTTAATCTAATAACTTAATATAAAAATTAACTAGATAAAAAAGGGGATAAATCTTTAGCTTGGGCATTGTGGATAGCACTAATAAATATTTTAGAGTTGATTAAGCATCCAATATCATTTGATGGTAATTACACTACATGTTTTGTTTCACTTCACTTTAACTTTGTTTCACTTCACTTCAACTTTGTTTTACTTCACTCAATCAATGACAATGGTGTCGGAGGCCAACAATCATTTGTTGGGTGTGGTGAGCCCGAGAGCGGCGGACAGCAGTCTTACTACGTTTTTCTGTTCTTGCGGATCTTTTTCTGTGAAAAAAAAAATTGTATTTAGTCACAAATAAATAAGATTGCATTGCCTTAATCGTCGAAACGACGGATTTTTATGAAACTTTTTCGTATATAGATAAGATAATTTTTATTCCTATTTAATGCTCTCGCGCGATAAATCATTTTACGCGAGCGAAGTCGCGGGTATACAAATGATAGTTAAAAAACAAGTTTATTTTAAATAGTCTCTATAGAATTAAAAATACTAGAGGTCGCTGTTAACATAAGTATCCCATCATGCAGCGAGAATCCGATCGCTGAGCGCTGTTGGCAACACTGTGGGCCTGCGCGCGCATCCTGTTTTTTATTCCGCTACGACCGGCGCCGGCGTCGCCGCCATTACTATACTAGTTTACAAGGAATTATTTGCCCTGTATTTTTCTGTACTTATCAGTATTGCCATAAATAAGGACTTTAGACCAAAGAGGATTTTTACTCTACCGAGCTTCAGACTACCAAGGCGAGGATGACTCACCAGTCGCCCTATGGTCACAAGTCGACCATAAATATCTAAATCCATCGTGTAGAGGAGTAATAAAAATATATTTTACTAAGCATTTGCTCAAGATTGGCGGTAAGGTTCATTAACGCTGTGTCAAATTTCGTGTCAAGTGACAACATAACACTTTGTTGACAATCGCGTTTGGTATCGAAATGTTTTTTTTTTTGACGGAGCGCTAATGAACTATACCGCCAATGATGAGCGAATTCACAATAATCTCAATTCAATCAAAGATTTCAACTTGGCATAAAGGTCTCGTCATAAGGCCATTATTATTTATTTTAAAAACTTCAACCATAAACAAAAAGAGTATTTCGTGTATGATTATCGTGTCATGTCAAAATTTTGTAGTGTGCATAGCGTTTTATTTTTTAAAAATCAGCAAGATTAAAGAATATTTACAAAAAAATATTGGTAATCCACACTCCTCCATATCAACTATAACTGGGAGATATTTCATGCTTTTTCAACTACGCGTCTTTCGTAAAAAATTGTACAAAGTATCGCTCGCCTATTAATTTACACACACAACTCAATATATTCCCGCAACTCCTTTGCACCAAAAATAGTTTTTCGCCGAGGCACATACATTTCCTGTGGTAAAAATTGTCCTACATCTTCCCGCGGTACCCAAAACATCTCCAATCTCCATAAAAAATTGCAGCAAAATCGTTACAACGGTTTGGACGTGAAATAGTAACAGACGGATAGACACTTCGCATTTTTAATATTAGTATTGTAGTATGGAGTTTGTTTGTTTTATTATTTTGATCACATTTTAAAGATTTGTCTGCATTGTGCTGTAATAAGAGACTATTCTATTCAATGGACATCCTACCGTCAGCGTCGGTGACGTGTTTCTCCAGGTTGAGTTTCTCCTGGGCGACCTGGTAGATGCCCTCCTCTATGGTGCCGGCGCTCAGCAGCCGGTAGATCGTCACCGGGCGCGTCTGACCCATGCGGTGACACCTGGAATTTAGTATATCATTTAGGTATATCGACATAGCAACGGTGTTAAGGAAAGGTGACGCTGGGCTACCGCTAAGGTGCCTGGCGGATTTTTTTGTATGAATCGAAGTTGGGGGCGTCGAACGCTGACCCTGAGTGGAAATAGCTTCTTCTGTCATAAAAAGTACGCCAAAGCCCATGATAGCGCCCAGCACCTCAACAACGTGGATAAATTTTAATACTAAAAAGGGCAAAAACTTTTGACGGATACAAAACGAAACGCGTGAAACTCTTTGCATCCGTGGTCTCGTCGTTAAATCTCCACGTCATCGTAGATAGATTTTAACGTTGGAAATGTTATTTCCAAGTATAATTCTTATTTCTCATCAAGTGTTTGACGTGATGATTCATCCGTCGGATGTGCGTTTAGTTAGTTCGACTTAGTTGTGCGCGTGGTCAATGTGTGGGTAAGCCTTGTTTACTCGGACGGCGACTGCCGCGTCACTGCCACATGAACGAAAGTGTGTTCACAAGCGCACGCACACATAGAGCCGCGCGCACGCTGACTTGAACTATCTTAGACGACCTCTGTGGCTCAGTTGGTAAGCGCGTTGGTAGCTTAAGCCAGGGGTCGCGGGTTCGAATCCCGCCGACG
>JAOTAV010092208.1:0-11368 GCA_026546445.1 Cyclargus thomasi | reverse complement strand
CAATTTTCAGCCAAATCTGTTCTGTCGTTCTTGAGTTATAAGTGGTGTAACTAACACGACTTTCTTTTATATATATAGATATACTTAGTGACATCTATCGGTCAGGTCTGAAATAAAACCTACGGACACGCTAGCTTGTATAGGATCCGCTACTCTAGGTATAATTTCTCTATGGTTTGAACATACTTATTTAAGGTTAAACTTACCCTTTTAGAAAATAACATGCTAGGCAATAGCTACGAACTGAAAGCATGAACAATAAAACAAATTTTAACAAAATCACATTTAATTAACGTTATTTAAGAATCCGTAAGGTGATTTTTAATTCCATCAGCGGCTGATTAATATGTTGCCGCTAGAAAAAGTGGCGACATTTTTTATTGAATTTTAAAAGGGTTTCACAACCAATCTCAAAAACAAACTTGAAGAAAAGTTGGTATTGTGCATAAAACTGTCAGCATTGTGCTGACAGTTTTATGCACAATACCACAATACAATGCGGAGCTAATACTTTTACATATTGATTACTGTTAATTAAACTAATCAATCAAAAGTAATAATTTTCTTATTATGGCTTAGTGTAATACAAATATAGGCTTAGCCTAATACAAATCGTACATTATAAAACAAAATACAACATAAGAAAGCAACCTTTTAGGAAAGCTAAATGCATTGCAGATTTTGAAGAACTTTTCCCTTGTGTATTTCTATCAATACACAAGGAGATTTTGCTAATTAATAGAAATACAGAAAAAACCATTACAAATTAGTAAAAAAATTAATTTTAATATGGCAAGAATAACCTTATCTTAAAATAAATATTTTAATAAAATAAGTGTAACACAGCACATTATAAAAAATTTTTTGCTTCTCAAATGTAATAAATATACTAAATAAATATGAAGATAGTTAAAAACTTAACTAGTTATAACATAATTAATCTATAATATAATATAAAATATTATAATGTAAATTGTTTTACTTGCACTTAACATTCCGCTTCCAATTTATAATAAATGCGTCACATACAGTCACAACATTAATTAAGCTAGTTAATATATTATAAATTACTTATGTCTTCCTCAATAATCAAACATAAACTCAATAACAATTTTGTAGAGATTATAGTAAACATTGATCTAAGCTTTGGTTACGTTTAATTATAATTAATATTTGTTAATTATAAATGTTGGTGGGTATATTAATAATTATTATGTTAACTCATTCAATTTACAAATCTTCTTAAGAAAAATCCCTTCTATCTTAATTATGGGTGCTATGCATGTAAATTTGTTTCTTGTTATTAAGACCAGTGTTAATTGTTTCTTAGTTGAATTTATCAAAAAATGCTTTTAATCAATATCTTCATAATACTTGATCATATCATACATTAATAATAATTAATATTATGCTATGTTGACTCATTTTGTTACATGTCTGTAGGTAGCATATCCGGAATTAAGTATTGGCAAAGATCCATTTCTGAATTAACAAAAGTAACTTTACCAGCAGTGTTCTCGTCGAGCCTGGAAAAGATGTAGCATGTTTATAAACAAAATAGAAACTATTTATTACAAAAACATGTACATTTTATAATCACTGAAGCTTAATTAGGAAAACTTGCTTATTACCTACAAGTCTGATTTTTGTTAATAGCAAAATTAGATTGTTGTCAGCAACATTACATTTCCATTATCATAAAGCAATAAATATGAAGAAAATACTTTACCATCCTTTGATAACAGCCCAACAGCCAGAGAAGAAAGTAGGTGCATTAATGATTAGACACACTCCGAGCCTTTCTGGGTAATGTCGGCTCAGCAGCCATATCAAATTCTTCAAGACCTGGTAGTCCATACAGGAAAGGGTAAAATTGTTTAAATCAAATACTATGCAAAGGTTGTCTATGACTTCCTCAAAACATTTTTTACTTGCCTCTTCCTGTAATTTAATAGTTAAATTATAATTTAAAACATTTTAAAAAAGAAAAAAATATAAAAATGAAAATGTATTAAAAATGATATTATTTCATTTAAAAAACCAAATTGTTGATTTTAATAAATTTTGGTTTTTGGATACATTAAAAATCTGTACTCAATTAAGAAATTAAAAAATTATACAATCTAAAATTATAAATCAAAGAGGTATCTTATCATAAAAACAAAATGTGTATTACCAAACAGTACACAATGAATTTTGTTAAATCATCTATGTTTCTATCAGTAGAGCTGTGGTTTTTGGCAGGAATGTAAATAATTGGCCTCCCAATTAAATCTCTATGCCGAAGGACTCTTGCTTTATTTGAATATTTTTCGATTAGCTCTGTATTTTGATGAAGTTCTGCTACACCATACTCCACCCGCCATTTGTTTGTTTTCAATATAGCCTGAAATACAAGGTGTTAGTCAGCAATAAATGCACTCCAGAAAGGACTCCAGAAAATATAGCCAAGACCCCAAAGCTACCTGGAAGGCACTGTCAACTGTTTTGAATGCTTTCAAATATCGTGTAAGGGAATAGTCATTGTGATATTGAGCTGGATCCGCATCACATATTAATTTCATTCTCTCCTTAAGATCACGTAGATTTTGCTCCTCAGCCATGGTTACTATATACTAACAACTTAGTAAAATTGATCCAGTTCTTTAATACGCAAAACTGTTGTTTTGTATGAATATGCCTCACAATTACTGCTACGTGGACTGGATGTCTATACTTCCTGTTCGTTAATGTTTAGTGATAAACCTTTTAAATTGTGTATAGTTTATTTTGCCCATATATTGTTATATAATTTGTATTAAAAATATTAAATGAATAGTAAGATAAAACGAAATATTATTAATTTTCCGATCACGGAATAAAGTATTGTTTGGTATTGTTTTCGATTTTCGAATGACATCATTTTTTGAAAATGACGTTTACTTTTTTTTTATATAGCCTGGGAACAAGCTACGGCATAATGTTTTTAAAATCGCACTTGTACGTAAGGTTCGTAGGTTGGTTGAAAAAATATAAAATATAAAGCTTTTAGATATTTCATTACCTTAACTTTTTTGCAACATCTTTGTAGCAAAAGTTGAATATGCACTTTAGATTATAATATATTTTTTTCGTTTCTTTCGTTAAAGATTGGGCGAGAAAGACATATCCCACGAAATTCTGTAAAAAAACAGGCCAAGTTTCGATTAAGCTGCTGATTGCTGTTGATTGAATTTGACATAACCCGACCAAATCACTTACCTACATGTACGGCGTCTTTGCGGTATTATTTTCTCCTTAACTCTTAGGCACAATAGCATGAGAATCAACAAGCTATGTTTTACATTGTAGATAAACGCAAATAATAAACTATCGGAAAAGGGGGTAGAAGCCAGGCGTGAGGGCAATTTGTATTGCACTAAATTAGTCGTTCTTGGTAAATCATAAGATATATTTTTGCATGCAAGTTGTCATTGACTCGGGCGCCGCTTTGCAGAACGCATGCGCTAGTGGTAAAAAATCCTAACTTATTGTTCTATGTCATACAATAATCGTCTCTATTTATAGATCAGTACGGGCTAAAGTCACTCGATGTAGTTATTGGGTTAGCGCTTATGAAAGGGTAACCCTTATTAAAGGGGTTATTCAATCCATTTAACTTAATTGTAGGGGTTGCTACTATTCGATTTTTCTTATTTATTGGTTAACACATTGAAAGGGAAACCCTATTTAAAAGGTTACCCAATCATTAGGGTTACCCTATTGTGAGGGGTTTTAATCAAATTAAATAGCCAGCCTTTCAAAATACCCAATCAAAACCCCTTAGAGGGTAAGCGCTGGCGGTCCCTGTTGCTGATAAATAGCTATCCTAAACTACTATTAGTTTAGTACATATTAGCGATGCCTGTATGCCATGGGGAACATATTAAGGAGAATTGTAAAATTGGCAGGTAGCCGAATCGGACGAATTACCATTTTTTCATAAATAATACAATATCCTAGAACGATAAAATAAAATTTCTATTTTCTAATATTTGTGCACCGTACACATTTGTACAACGTATTATTAATATTTGTAATGTACGTAAAATGAAAATAAAAATTGATAAAACACCTTTTTTACTTACAAAATTAGGCAACACAGGCATTATTTTTTTCAACCTACGAAAGAAGACCGTTAACAGTGAACGCTGGAAGGTGAGGTACTCGTCTTCTGAAGTCGTCGACCGTGCAACAGAAGCTGTAGCCGATGTCAACTCTGTCGGGCTGCCACCTTAGCCAGTTGAAGGCGGCGTTGTTACGGCAGCGGTCGGTGCAGAACTGCAGGGCCCGTGCTTCCGCCAGGGTGTAATGGGGGTTGTTTATGCTGATGAAGGCTGTGCCGAGACGCCTGGACTCGTCGTACACGACCTAAATAATTATGGAAAGAAATCGTCGTTGATGTTCTAACACCACGTAAGTTTTTGACTTTTAGAAGAGCAATACAATTGATTGATTTTTGTACAGATCACCACAGAAATAGATTTTTTTATTTACAAGTTTTTGAACGTGTTTCTGATTAACTTAAAAGATGCGTTTTCCGAATTTCTGGAAAACGGCAACAAAATGACGAAATAGTCAAAAAATGACTTACGTGGTGTTCGAACTTCAAAGACGAAATGTCATATAAGATAATGTTCATACTAATAAAAGTAATTTGTCCGTCCGTTTGTAAATGTGTCTGTTACCCCTTCATGCTTAAAACACTGAATCGATTTAGATGAGGTTCCGTGGAAACAATATATAGGTGTTACGATACTTTCTATCGTCATCTAGTAATACATAGTTGTAGGAACGAGGTGTATAAAACTGTTGTTTAAATTGAAGTTGACTAAGGCCCGTAATTATAGTTAGCTCTTAGTACTTAAGAGCGTAGTAGAAATTTAGATATATTGTTTTCATTTATAAAGGTTTCTTTAACTTTTATGAACGAAAATAGAATCTCGAAATATTTTGATCACGCTCTTAGGCCCGTTATTATTGTCAGCGTTTAGAACTAAACAGCGCGATCAGAAATTTTGAGATGCTGTTTCATTCATAAGGAGACTTTTATGAATGAAAACAGCATCTCAAAATTTTTTGATTGTGCTCTTGGAATTAAGCGCTGATTATAATTACAGACCTTAGTCTTAAGCGCTGACTATAATTACGGGCCATAGTATCAGCGATTCTAGTATCAACTTAACTTGAATTGCAACTTAATATTATAGTTATGGATACCTACGTATGAGTATGCTCACACTACTTACCAGCCAGGTCTGCAATTCCGTAATGTGTTTTAGAGAGCTATGTGACAAGTTTTCAGCTTGCCTCAAATCCTAACCCAAAAATTGTTACCAGTTTCGGAACTTGAATGGCACTAAGCATACCTTATAGAAGTAAAGTGGTACAGGGACAGTGTTGCCGTTGAGGTAGATATCCACAAAGTGACCGTTGGCGTTCCTCAGCTGTGTGACGCCGAACGTACCGGTGTAGATCACCGTGTTATAGCCGGCCTGACCGATACGAGCTCGGAGATTCTGAAATCATTTTAATTTCATATAATTTTTAAGTCTACAGCGTGATGGACTTAATGTAATATGAGATAAAATGTAGACCTTGGTGCAAAAAAAAATTAAATTGCTTACAATCTCAATTTATTGAGAAAAAAAAGATTTGGGCATAAGCCTATAGACATCTTGAAATAAAAAAAACTACAACTGGGAGAAATTTCATGTTTTTACATCTACGCGTCTTTCGTAAAATAAGGTATAGATTTAAAATTTCTTTAGTGCTTTCGTCAGTTTAGGCGGTAGGTCATTAATTTACTTATAGATTAACACATTTTGCTTATCCCCCTTATTCATAAATATTCGCTGTCGTGTGACGTTTTCAATATTCCTGCGAATGTTGATAAGTTAAGCACTGTTTAAATATTTTATGAATAATATGTATAGTATGTGGTTGGCTTTTTACTGCGGGCAAATAATAAGTACACGAATAATAATTATGTTCCCCTTGATGTTCCCCTATAAGCCGAGTGTGGACAAACTTCGGAGCAGTTATCCAAGCTAAAACCAGAGACATTCAATAACGTATATATACGTTATTGAATGTCTATAAAATATAATAATGATACATGAATCATTTTTTACGAATATATTTTTATGACGAGCTGGCGAAACCGCGCCCTAATATTTTTTAAGATCCAAAATAAGTGATTGTCCCAGAATTTAATTAAAGATTTACGGTAGAGCTACAAGAATACTTACTTGAAAAGTTAGTTATTATTAATTTCGAGATTGAAAAGTTCTCGTTTGTTTATTCATAATTGAAAAAGAAGACATAACTTTACTATAATTTTTTTGCCTTTATTCATTGGCATTTTCAGTTTTTCAATATATCGTGTCGACCTTTAAAAACTAATAATAATTGTCCTACAAGTTACGAAATAATTCACTGAAGTGAAAACATCACCTAGATTCGAGTCTAGACTTTATGTTTTCACTTCAATTATTATTATTTATCAGTGTAGAATTTTCGTAGATTTTGTCAGGATGTGGCAAACAGTACCTCCAATAAAATACCTATATCCAGCAAAAAGCTATGTGTACCTAATACCTATATTTCGATCTGTAAACACCACGCAAGTTAAAGGCCTCTTAGCTTACCTGCTCCACCCAATTCCAGTTTCCGGCGTTGAAGGGCTGCCACTGCGGGGCGGCGTTAGTGAAAATGAAGGTGGCACGCTGGCCGGTCGCGAACACGTAGTCAGACTTAGCGGCGAGGTGCCCTCGAGCTAGGAACTGCGTGTTGGTAACGTAGCGGTCCGCGAGCGTGTTGCCCACCACTGCTGCGATGGCCGCCTTCTGGCTGACCTGGGTGTACACGTTGTTTATGGCCACGCCGGGGAAGAAGGGTCCAGCTGAAACGACCATTAGTTGTGCTATCAGGGATGTTCAATAAGACCCAGATTGCGGATTTAAGTTGGCCGCATTAAGACCCAACCGACAGATTACGACTAATGTGGAATTGACATATTCCGACCAAATTACGTAGGTCTGTCAACTGGCTCTTACCAGTTTCCCCCATGAGACTTTTCTAACCTATACTGGGGTTTTACTTTGAAAAGTTTCGTATTTGAACTAAAACAAAAATCTCTTACCTATCCAACTGGGTCTGTCAACGCCGGTTTGGTGGACGGCGTTGGCGGCATTCTGGTGGTAGCGCACGTACAGCACTTCCAAACTGGTCTCTGGTCGAAGCACGACCAGTACAGGGGGTAGAATACATTGTTAATACTGAAGCCGTGGCTAAAAATAAAATCTGTAATACTACATTTTATTACGAAATTCGGGGGCAAACGGACTTTTGAGTCAGCAACTGCCGTCGCCCATGGACATTTGTAACATCTGAAGAGTTGCTAGTGCGTTGCCGGAATGGGAATGGGGAGTAGGACTTCCGGTAAACTTACTTAGCGAAACACAGCGCAATGTTGTTTCATGCCAGTTTTCTGATACGTTGAGGTCGAACTGGCCCCCGTCATACAAAAATATGGTTCTCCCACGACAACAAAAACGAATTGAAATTCATCTCGCTAAAAATTGAGAACGGCTAAATAAATGGCTAATTTTAACTTAAAATGAATGTTCGTGGAAGTACAGGGAAGGTTTACTTTCGTAGAACAGGGGTACAGTCCTACGGACTTCACCGGGTCATCTATAATTAAACAAAAAAATTATCGGCTAAGTATGAGTTGGACTCGCGCACGAAGTGTTCCGTGCCATATTAGAGCTACAGGTAATAATTGTTTTTGTTAGCCCACCTTAATTATAAATTTTATTTAAATTTCACTACTGATTGGTGAAGTTTAAACAAAGTTTAGCATTTAGTGTCAATTTTAAGTTTTTGCCAGTTGCCATTATTGATATCGAGCAAAAAATTTGCGAAAACAAATAAATTGCAAATTTTTTGATTAATAAATAAATAAGACAAACTCACACACGAGAGTCCCTCGTATTTGTTGAATTTATTTTGGTTTTAGTATTTGTTATTATAGCGGCAACACAAATACATAATCTGTGAAAATGTCAGCTTTCTAGGCACTACAGAGACAGACAGACGGACAGACATCGAAGTCTTAGTAATAGGGTCCCGTTTTTACCCTTTGGGTAGCTTTGAGTACGGAACCTTAAAAATGTTCTATTTCCAATCTCCCCTAAGAAAAATTACGGTGACGGGCGGTCGATCCAATTTAGAGAAAGTAGAAATATTTTAAAAGAATTACAGCTATTGTAGGCATCTGGGTCCATTCGATGTAGAATTTAATAATGTTCGATTTTCTTAGCCAATAGAAACTGTATGCAAATTAATGTCGTAATTAATATTGAGGTGGAATTTACCGACTTCTTAAATTAAAATCTTAATATATAAAAGCTGCTCAGATTTTTTTTGTTATTTTTTCTCTTTGTTAGTACCATCGAAGAAATTGTTATAGTCGACGGACCTACGTCATTTGGTCGGAATATCGTCGTTGAAGTTCTAACACCACCAAGTCAAAAATGACAACTTTTCAGGAGAGCGAAACACTTGATTGACTTTTGTATAGATCACCATACTAATAGGATTTTACAATAAAAAAATTGTAAAAGTTTTTGTTAACTGACACATGTTCCTGATTAACTTAAACGATGCGTTTGCCGATTTTCTGCAAAACGGCATCAAAATGACTATTAGGCAAAATGTGACTTACGTCGTATTAGAATTTCAATGACGATATGTCAATTCTATGTAAGTCGTGATCTGGCTGGGTTTGACGCGACCAACGTAAATCCGCAATCTGGATCTAATAAAATTCCAGTTTAGTACAATTAACTTACCTGATTACGATATTATTGTTGTAGCATCTTTCGTTGGTGCCAATAGCTTCATAGAATGCGTGGCTAGAGCATGTTAGCTGGCCAAAAGCTCCTATTCCATTCAGCCAGCCCACCCCGCTTACTAGAGCGTTATTCACACATTGGGCGTTCTACACAAATAATAATATAAATCTTTATTTTCTTCTCTCACTTAGAAACAATTTACATGTGTAAAAACATATTATAACTATAAACTAGCAGGTATTACATGAGCTATGTAAACAATCACTATGTAAGGGACATGGTATCTATACTCGGAAGACCAGGAAGGTTAGCTAAGATTGAAAAGTTTTTCTTCTTTGTAGAATCCCCAAACAAAATGTTTGTAAATGGCATAAGGCGTAGCAAAGAGAATATAATCACTTGAAGCGTAACGAACGCTTCCGAACGTCAATTTCATACATTTTGTTTGGTGATTCTACAAAATAGCGAAAACGTTTAGATCTTGGCTAGCCCCCCTTTATTACAGATTACCAGCCCCACACATATATTTTCAGTTAGTAGATGTTGCTTTCTTGCTTATAGAACACTGTTAAGATAAAAGACTAAAATACCTAATGGGGGTTCTCCACGGCGGGAACAAACATCAGGCAAAGGTGATGATGCAGTACATTTTCAATCTTACGCCCATGAACTGAAGGTGCATTTTAGATAATAACGTTGTAAATGGTTTGGGTTTGTACAAACATATAAACCTGATGCACTCTCAGTTCATGGCGTACGATTGAATAGAGGGTGCATCTTACATATTAATGTTGTAAATGGTGTCTATCGAGTATAGCTATTTTCAATTTTCCGCCACGAACTGAGGGTGCAATTTGAATTGCATCAAAGTGCACCTTTGCGTGATGTTTGTTCCCGCTGTGTAAAACCCCCATAAGGTTAATCTTAGCTAAGGATGTATTTCCGCTAGCGCTATTATTTGATATTAACTTCCAGGTAATAATAATCTTGTTACTTCAGTTTGTCATTTAGGACGTTAATCACGTTGTTATTTAGAATTTTATTATATCCTATTTGTAAATTGCTTGGAATCTTAATCTTATAGAAAAAAGGTACTTTTTAATTCGACTGGTCTACACTAAACTTGTTTTTTACATGGAAATGCATTTTTTAATATTTAACTTGCTGAACATAACGACTCTCTTGGGTTGATGCCATATTTGAAACAATAGCGGGTAGAATAAAAATAAAATGATAAAAGTTATTTATTTCTGAGTGAATTTGAAACAAATGTTTTTTATAATGTCTACATGTTGACCTACCACCGGTTCGGGAACTAGCCGTGCGAGTAGAACCGGCGTAAAAAACTCGCAAGTAAGAAACTCTTAGAAAGCTATGATATAGATTACAGGCCCATTAAAAAAATGGATGGGTCATATGAACTACCAGGTGGCGTATATTTTATGCTCTTATTTCATCATAGAAATAAGAGCATAAAATAATACGATCGTGCACTCCACGAAATAGTAAAATATACATCTTTACGTCGCTGGTAGATCGATAAGTGACAGCGGAGCCGAGGCGCGTGGCGTATATTTTGCGTATATTAACCTTTTTCCGGTATTACCCAAAATAAAAAAGTAAAATTCTTTTATCTGATATCGAGATTAGAACGCTATAATAAGCGATACTTTCATATCATTAAAAGATTATATCGACCAGTAGCACGTGGAAATGATTTTTCTAGCAGGAGCTATAGAAAAAGTATACATAGCAAAATATTTCTTTTTAATCCGTTTAGTGGTTTTAGCGTGATTTATGCACATACACCAAAACACAAAAAATTTACATTTATACCATAAGTGAGACTAGGATTGATACACATTGAAACAAACAAACTTTCTTATTTATTACTACTTCGTGCCCGCAACTTCCTTACGTAAAAATTGTATATCACGCGGGAATCGTACACTTTCCCGATATAAAAATATCCTATATGTTGCCCAGACCTAATAGCTATTAAATACTAGTTACTGAGATTAGCGCGTACAAGCAAACAGACAACTTTTTTTTTTTGTCTGTTAAATATTACTGTTCCTCAGCACCGCCACATTGATTATTTTGTAAAAATATTAAATGTACAGACACTCTAATTTTACTGGTTTATTATATGTAGAGATATAGATTGGAATTAAAAAGACATCTTGTGATACTCACAGCCGTCTGTATCGTGGAGGAGAGCTGAGGATGCGCGATGTTGCGGCCGGAGCCGGGGCACGACACTACCACCTCCTCCCCAGAGCTGAGGCTGATGACACCAGAGTTCCCGTTCGCCTCCAGATAGTTATTGGTGCGTCTTCGAATAAACACAGGTTGCGGCTGACCGAGATCCCCGTTAACTCGGATACTGCAGCCTGACAATAGGGAATATGTGTGTAAAACAAAATTTATTGAATGCAAATTATTATGATAGTGGGCCTAAAGATATACAGAATCACAAAAAATCTCTG
>JAOTAV010092197.1:0-11368 GCA_026546445.1 Cyclargus thomasi | reverse complement strand
TGAGGTTTAAGGCACAAAAAAAAATTTTCAAAAGAAAAGTTACCACGCGGACGGAGTCGCGGGCAACAGCTAGTAATCTTAATAAAAGTATCCCGGTTTTACTCTTTGAGTACAGAACCCTAAAACTGAGTATTTACTTGAAGGTTGTAAAATACGCTATGCGCTTTTTCGACTCCTCTTCAAATCTCAATTAGCTTATCCTTAAAACTTTTATTTAAATGAGCACTGGATTCACCAGGTGTATGTACATCTCCGGAGTGCCAGGCACGGGGAAGACGGCAACTGTGAACTCAGCACTGAAGATGCTGAAGGAAGACACGGACCTGCCCGAGTTTCAACTGGTGGAAGTGAACGGAATGAGAATAGCGGAGCCCAGGCAGGCCTTTGTACAGATATACAAGCAGTTGACTGGTATGGATATGCTTTGTGTTTATTTTTTCTTATATTAGGGTACACAGAAACAGGCAGGTCGTCTAATAGTAGGGGAGCTCAAGAGGGGAATTTTGGATTTACTCAAGTATGTCAGAATTAGATAGTGTAGGCTTTCTACATGTCTCCGGTCATCATGGTATAAAAATCAGATTTCTTAGTTAGTTTGGTTCTTAAAAAGATATTTTGAAGTACCAAAATGTCTTCTAAACTTACATTTAAAGCATTGATGATTTAAATGTAAGTTCAGCCTGTAATAACATAAAACAACAAAGTCTCATATTTTCATAAGCAAGCTTCCCAGATATTTTATATCACATTTAGCTAATTGCTTTAGTACAATCTAATCCATTTTTTCAAATAAATTTCTATTTTATAACCTCAAATCGCTGTAAGGGCTTATTTTTCAACGTTTTACTTAATCTACAAAATGTACTAGGTCTCAAAGACGCTCGAGTTGCTACAAAAAGTAGCTCTCTCACCTCCCCGGCTATAAAGGAAAGGAAGCGTAGACAGGCTTTCATGCAGATATACAAGCAATCAGACAAGACACTTGTAGCGATATATTAAATAATAAATAGTTACATTTCCATTAGCTGTTATGTTTTGTACGGTGCGTAGTGTGTACCTACGTATTGCTATGTAGTGGATGTAAGGCGACTCCTCACCAGTCAATTATCGACTTCGATATCGAAGGCTGCGCGCGCGCATACAATTTTCGATATTAGCTGTAAATATAACTAGTGAGCTGTAATTCGGCAGTTCCGTTGTGTTTTACTGATAATATGGTGTTAAAATATAATAAAGGTGTCATTATTAACTATTCGCAACACCTATACACTCGCAACATTAGAAGAATTTCTAAATTAAGAGAATAAGAATAGGGAGTAGGGGTCCCGGGAAACTCGATTCGCTTCACCAAACAAAACGCAAGTTCTGATTCACGCCATTTTTCTCTTGTGTATTTCTCTGGTCACGCCGGGGACATTTGTGTCGTATCACACCACTCCCATCTACATACAAAGTTTTTCACTGTGTATGAGGGTGTCATATATTAGTAGTTGTACGGTTCAGCAGGTCGTTGAACTCGTACGTTTTGTCCACTCATCATATTTGTACGTATAAATGTAAGCATTAATATAGAAATAAACACATTATTATCAAACATCAGCTGGGTGTTATTTAATCTCCATCATCACTATCAGCAAGCATATCAGCAGCAACCAGCATCCTAACATCCAGCAATTGTCATCCCAGCATCTAGCAGCATTAGCATCTACGAGTACTCGTATATCAAAGGGTAACCCCTACATTTTTTTTTGGCTTGAAAGTAATGTAAAAAACATAAGAAAATGTCCAAAAACAGCAAAAAACCAGCCAATTGTTACCTTGTATCGGTATTAACATTTTAGCTAGTTTTCTGTTGCTGTTTTTGGACATTTTTTAATGGTTGTTTACACTTTCTTATCGAGATCAACTGTCTTGCTAATATGACCAGGCTATAACATAAGTTCTTAGTTATTTCCATCGCTATATCTATAAACCATACCATCCTCGTATCCAATAACAAAACACAGGTACTCAAAGGTTATCCAATTCGAAAGAATACCTTTTAACACCTTCCCCTATATCACGGGCAGTATCATAAACATGACGATACACTATTAAAACTTGGACTCGTTCAGTAAGCCGAAATATTATTCGACTACCCTCTATCTCGGAGCCGCGCCAGGGCTGTCGCATTACCATTTTTATTTTATTATCGCTAGCCGATATTCGGGTATTTTTAAAGTTTCCGAATGTTTATTCCGTTTTATCTGGTTAGTTGAGATTTAAATGTGTAGTTGCGGTGGAGTTTTTGAAAACAATGCTGTTCTAAATATTGTAGGTTAGCATTCGCTGTAAAATGAGTTTGAAAGGGACACTAAAATTTTTATTAGCTTATCTTTGATTTTTGTATTTCAGTAAAAGTAAAATAGGAGATATGAAATTTTTAATTACGTTTAAAATTTTATCACCTTTTACTCTGAAATTAAAGTACTCACATAAATTAAAACTGGATTAAACCTTCTTATAAAATGCTTTGATGGCTTAAATGCTAATTTAAGCTTTATTTCACATTTCGCTATGTAATATTTCTTATTAGTGTTAATGTGTTTTATGCTGTAAGTTTTCCTAATAAAATAAATTGAATAAAAAAAATTGCCTCATGTATAAAATTATCATGGTCTAAGCTTTAAATCATATAAGGATTTAAGATTTGTAATAAAGATAATAATGGTTTAGGTATAACAATTTCTTCTTCTTTAGCACTTCAAACAGTGTAGCTGAGCGCATATTATATCGTATCATCGAGGTAAACTAAATCCTGAATTTAATCATTTATTTCATTTTTGCAAGACACTGCATAACAATACAACATGGGCCCAATTCAACCCACACCTCAAGTTAACATTCCGATCCTTGCTGCCAGCGGCCGCAATCATATTTTCTAATGGAATGCCATTACAAAATATTATTGCGGTCGCTGGCTGCAACGCCAATGGGCCAAGTCGCCCATAACGCCGCCGCTGCTTTGTAGCGGCATAGAGAAAAATGAAACCTATAGCTTATAATATCATAAAGTGACGTTTTGAGTTATTGTGGGTCGCGGTTTTGATTGTAACATCACAAAGATTTAACAGAAATTTTATTCCAGGCATTAGTTCTATGATTATAAATACCTTAAAACTAACAAACATATTTCTATATCATAACATTATATACCTTAACGTCTAACATACATATTAATATATCCTTAAAACTAGCATTTTGTCAGCTTTTGTACAGCCCTACCGGAAATGGAGTCCGGTGGGTCTGTCTCATAAACATGTGCCGGTATCAGCGGGTAATCTGGCGGATTTGTCGATCAGGACGGACCCGGCACCGACTGGCCGGTCGGCTAGATTTGTACGGGGCTTTGCCGGTATACGTTTTGCTTTTCTTGCGCTATTTATTGGTCTGCAGGTAACCCTTGTCCATTACTGTTCCTGACGGACTTTTGAGTTCTGCTTTAAAGGTCGTTGTGTTGTTGGTGTATCTTTGCATTTATCTATACTTCTGTACTAGCCACCTTATTAATAAAAATATTTAAATAGTGTTTAACTAATTAACATTCGCTGTCCCTTTCTGTGATGTGACGTTTTCATATTCTAGAAAAGTATTGTGCATCTTGATTTATTAAACACTGTTTAAATTTTTATATAAAAAAGTGGGTAATAACAATATATAAAGTTGAAGAGTTTGCTTGAACGCGCTAATCTCAGGAACTCCTGGTCAGAGTTGAACATTTCTTTTAGTGTTGGTCCATTCGATTTATCGTGGAAGGCTACATAATATCACACGGACGTAGTCGCGGGCAACAGCTAGCATAGTATCATTTTGGTAGGAATGTTTTGTCTCTTTTGATTTATATTGTGAAATTTTCGTTAGTAACAATACTACTGTTTCACAGCTTACTGCTAAAGTTTCTGTTATCCACAAGTTTTTTTGTCAGATTCTCCATACAAATTCTGTTAAGTAAAGTTGTATCTGTCAAGTAAATAGAGTATCTGTAAGCGGAAAAACAGGTCTTTAATCTAGCTACATGACTATGACAATGTTGACAATATGTATATATGTTAGTAACAATACTACTGTTTCACAGCTTACTGCTAAAGTTTCTGTTAGGTTATCCACAAGTTTTTTTGTCAGATTCTCCATACTAATTCTGTTAAGTAAAGTTATATCTGTTAAGTAAATAGAGTATCTGTAAGCGGAAAAACAGGTCCTTAATCTAGCTACATGACTATGACAATGCTGACAATATATATGGTACAAAGTTTTTGTAAACTGACGTGTTTACAAAAGCCACAATGTTAAGATGAGTGTTATTCATTTGGGTATATAAAAGTTTTTTCTCGTCATGATTTTCAATAGGAAGGCACAGAAAATTATAATTTCCATCTAAATATATAAAATAACAAGTCCTGGCTGACTGACTGATTCATCATCGCCGAGCCTTTAAAGCTACAGCATGCTGCTACAGCATGAAATTTAGTAGTAGGATTATTTTATTGTGTAGACACCCGCTTCGAAAGAAATTTTTAGAACCTACCCCTAAGGGGGTGAAATAGGGGTTTTAAGTTTGTATGTAAGTTCGTCATTTGTTCAGTTAAAGACATGAAATTTTATTTCTGAGCTACTGATTCAAAATAAATGGATACGAGTTTAAGCATTTTTAAAATTTTACCCCTAAGAGGGTGAAAAGGGGGTTATAGTTTCTATAATTTTTTCTATGAAAGTTCATCATTTCTTAAGTTAGAGACCTAAAGTTGCTTGACTGTTGATTTAAAAT
Organism: Cyclargus thomasi; assembly: GCA_026546445.1. Taxonomy (NCBI): domain Eukaryota; kingdom Metazoa; phylum Arthropoda; class Insecta; order Lepidoptera; family Lycaenidae; genus Cyclargus; species Cyclargus thomasi. The sequence continues at coordinate 6,564 of JAOTAV010092197.1, read as the reverse complement.
AAATAAATACGTGTTGATTGATTTAAAATAAATAAATAAATGCGTTTTATAAAATTTTTCTTCCAGGTTGTTAAATAGGGGTTGAAAGTTTGTGTAAAAATATTTCTTAAAGCGAACGAAACTGCGGGAAAAGGCTAGTCTAAAATATAAACGCTCATAATTGGAACCCAACCAAAAACTAATTTAAACAGCATTAAAAACTTAAATTATCTGTAGATTATCAGAGAGATAGGTTTACAATCCAGATCTATCTGGAATTGGTACCTAACATCGGACTTGTTTAACCTATTTTAAATTTGAGATGACCTTATCAGATATTTGTGAGCGTACACATTTCTTGCTTTACATCTAAATTGGTATAACTTTCTTTTTATTACTCAGTAACTGAGCATAATATCGAATAATCATAAAAACTGTGTCTCAATATACAAGGACAAGATAGAATAAAAAATAATTTGCACATACGCAGCAGATAAAAAGCACGAATTGTCTATAGCTTTTACATCTTAAGCTACGGGAAGATGCTTGAAAGTTATAATCGTATACTAGACCAAAATTTTATACAGCCAAACGAAATATATTAATGCCTCAGTGTGTACGCAGCCCGCATATTGACGTCCTCACAATAAACAAGGCTTCTCATGGCCGTTATCTGCCGGGGCCTGCCCCAGACCCCAGTGGGGGGAGAGGGGGGGTAGTTTTAAAACATCACTCGTAAATAATAAGGGGGTTGATCGCGATAGTAAAACCTTTTTACGTGCCAATTATGATTGGATGTTTGGTACAAATTAGGACAAGTTTAATTAAAATCCCGAAGTTTGGTGCTTTAAATTTACATATATATCTGTTTGTTTATTTAATTAAAAACTATATTTATGATAATTTTTCATTAAAATGGCAAGAGTAATTAACAAGTTGTAATATTTACATATGATGGGGCTATTAAACATAGAATTTTTTGTAAGCAAAATAAAAACTTTTTATACCAGCTTTTGCCCGCGGCATCAGTCTCGTGGAATTCGAAGATCGCGTAAAAACCACGTACCGTATCAGAGATGGCGCTGTGTGTCAAAAAAGTTTTTTTTTAGTTTTGCTGCTTTTCTCTTCAAAGTTTTTCCAGAATTTTATTTCCTATAAGCCTTACGGAGCCCGAGACGTATCTAACGAATGCAAAACCGTGGAAATCGGTTCGTGCGTTCCGGAGTCATAGGAAGGAAAACCCTACTTATTTTTATATAATAGATAATTGCCTTGCTGCCAACGGCATGGTATTTTTATATAGAGAATTTTAAGTGGAAATTTAATTTCAATGATGATTACTATTCAAAAATCAACAACGATGTTAGAAATAAGAAACTGAATTAGATCATTACAAGCCATGATTATGTTAGGGGGAGGATTAATACAAAAAAAAAAAACACGGTATGGGAATTTACTGTGGTTTATGTGTACTTTAATGTTTTTATCTGTGCCTATTTTAATATTGAAACATCTGACAGTTTATTGTTCCAGTTAAAAAAAAATCATGCACCCACTTTAAAAATATGTTGTGTTGTATCTACCAAGCGCCTTTGCCAATACACCAGGCAAAAAAATATTATCATCAATGACTGCCTGTCGTCCCCAGGATGCTGTAGGGCCTCATAATACCTAACAGCCTAGTATTAGTATAAATCAGGTTTATCCGGATATCAATTACCAGGATACCCGGGTTTCTTGACCGTAATCACAATAAATAACGGATAATGTAGCATCCCCCCCCTGACCCCCTCCTGTCTGCCTACCAGGAGCACATTAGCATTAATTTAAAATATTATTTATTGTTTATTGCTTATTTTGGGATTAGTATGCGTAGACGTTAATTCTGAACAAAATACGTTGGAAAGAATGAAGTTGGTTTTGTATACCAGAATATTCATACTTCCATACTAATGTTATAAAAGCGAGAGTGTGTCTGTCTGTTACCTCTTCACGATCAAAATGCTCAACAGATTATGATCAAATTTTGTATGGACACTCTGAGTCCCGAGGATGGACATAGGATACGGACATAGGATATTGGATAGGGGCTAAACTTGTAGGACTTAATCAAATGATATCAAATGATACCTTCAAATAAAGAAAAAAAATAAACTGTATTAATTTTGATAAAATTTTGTGATCTTATTAAATTAATTAGTTTATGACTTTTTGCCGTTCAACCGGGTGTTGTACCGGCTATTACCTTGTACCTAGCTCGAACAGACCCAGAGGAAAACATTAAATTTGGAATGGAGGTACCTATCAAACTTATTCGAACAGGTCTTACGTCATATAAATCACATCCAAAACTCATTGGTGAAGATAAAAAATCGTTATCAAAGATGAAATACGACGGCAGAACGGGGAACGTCGCTGAATTATTTGCCCAAGTTATCGGCCCCCGTTTATCAAAACTGTCGCATTTAATAATAATTAATGATAATTGCCTTGTAGCTTACAAAGGCGATCGGACGATTCACTTGAGTTTAACTTGGAATTTGAGAACTGTATCTTGTGTAGTTCGCGCGTTTGTGAGGAGGAATGGAGCCGCTGTGACTAAAATTTTTTGGAAAAAAAATATTTTCAATTGTTTGTGAAGTTTTTTTATGTCTGAATTGCTTCTCAGTCTGAAAGGTAATACTTACGGGAATATAAATAAATCTTTAAAAAAGTCCGATGTTGATTGTTGGTGACCGAGTAGTGTAAGAAACCAATAAAAAAACCTTATCACCACTGGCCATAGACTAGAATAAGGTAGTTTAAATATAAATCACGTATATTCTTTAAAAAACTCAATCGAAGAATATTTTTTAGGAAAAAAAGGAAACCTCAAACTGATAACCTTATTTGAAGACTAAGGGCCTGTTCCACCTCTTTTTGATAAGTGTTGCCTATCCACAAATTTTCTGACAAATTATTTACAATCTGTCAAAAAAGTTGTTTTATGAGGAAGCGATGAAACAGACCTCTAAATAAAAGTAATCAAAAGCCGCTCCACAGGTCCCCTGAGCACACAGCATTCATAATCACTTACTGGCCGGGCCGGGACAAGGTAAACAATGAGACAACTTCCAGCATAACTCACGCTAACCATTGTTTAACTTAACCGAGTTAACTATGACATACGGGGGTATTATTGAAAGTGTTCGATATTATAAACCTTGATTTGTAGCCTACATAGGTAACCGAGTTAAACTAAATACTACAATATAGCAGTTCTATGGATCATTATAACCAAAATCATTAAATCAAAATCTTTTAAGTACACTTTCTAAACGTCGAAACTACGATGCCTTCCAAGTCTTGTAGTAGCATTATAATAAAATATTATTACTTTCAAGAATGTTTTTGAGTTTTTTGGTAGCCTTAAACTCAATGATTTTTGGATAATTTCTTTAATAAAATAAAAAAAGATAATTTGTGTGTCAATATCAAATTATTTGAATCGATTTCAATATTGTATTACCATATTGTAATTTATTTTAAAGCAAATAAATAATAATCAATCTGATTCTTAATCTAATAAACAATAACCTTTTAAATCTTTTATTACCTCGGAACGAAATAGTTTTAAATATTAAAGTACAGAATTAACGGTTAGTATAACTTTAGGATAACATTTTTAAAAATGCAACTTTCAACCAAATTTGTTTACTCGTTTTTACTTAGAAATTTCATCAAAATTTACATTATAATAAACGAGTTAACAATGCCATAACATTGAGTAGATATTTGATCAGATAATCTATTCAGTCGCATCGTTCGCTGATTTGTTCTAAAGTCGAGTTAATGGCTTGTTAACTGACGATTAAGGATTAAGAAACGTGGAAGAGGTATCCTTAAATGTGATTTAACTAAGGCAAGCAGACAGACAAATAAATCGCGGTTAAAAAGTAAATTAAATAAAATAAATGCAATAACAGATAAAATATTAAAGACTTTAATACCAGGGAAATCAATACATATAAAAATATTAAAATATACATTTTACAACCTTTGAGAAAATACTCAAATTTCACCATAAAATTCCAACAAATCTTGTAACTTACTTACTTTATTATATAGCTAGTATATTATTTAACCCCCTTATTCATATATTTAGGCAATGATTAAATAATCAAGGTTCGCTGTCCCTTTCTAGAATATTGAAAACATCACCCGTCAGAAAGGTACAGCGAACCATGATGAGTTAAACATTGCTGTAATATTTTTATGAATAAGAGGGTTACTTTTAAATATTTTTTCCGGTCCTAAAGTGTCTATTTACGCAAAAAACTGTGAGTATTAAAACGTAAGTTACCTTCCACTTGTGTCTTTATTTTTAACATTTTGTTTATCATTCAATTACATTTATCGAAAAACGAACCAATGATTAAACTGCCAAGTGCCAAACTCTTTTCGAAAATTGCAAGATCCAGATGTGTCGCCGTGTAATTGTACCTGAAGGGACTTATGTCAGTTATTGATAGATCGCGTAATGGCATAATGAAACTGCCACATACAATGCTCGCACATGGATGTCACCGGGTATCGCGAATCTCTTTGTTGGTTCTCATATCGCTCGGATTAACGACTGCTCTGTACCTGATAAAATAATGCCCACATTGACGTATAAGCGCTGGATAGGCTTATTGTATACCATTGTAAATGAATCTAGATACATTTTTATCGTCTGTCATCCTTTAGACTAGACTAGGACAGTTTACAGCAATAGTATTTATTCGATTTTCGATAGTGATAACGTAAATTTTAGTCTGGAGAAATTTTAGCGCCTCTAGTGGTCACTTGCGGAATTAAAATTGTCACACTCAAAATTAACGTAGTCTATCGAATATCGACAAAAACTATTGCTTCAAACTCGTGGTTGGGCTAATTTGCTGCGGGCAATGGCTACACACAGCACAGATAAAGGAATATTTTTTAGCGACTTTTCGGCCAATATTGGTACCCCTTTAGAGGTGAATTTATTAAAACTAGAGGTCGCCCTGTGGTCGAAATTCGACCAAAAATCTTTAAATCCATAGTGTAGAAGAGCTATAAAAACTACACATATAATCAATTCTCAATTCAATCACAGACTTCAATTTGGCATAAAGGTTACCAGGTCATTAAATTTAAAAAAACACAGACGTCAACCAACCAACAAAAGAGTATTTCGTGTATGATTATCGTGTCATGTCAAAATATTGTACTTTATAATAATATTTGTATTCCACGTTCCTTCATCATATCAACTATTTGGGAGAATTCAATTCCGGCCAGTAGTTCCTGAGATAAGCGCGTTTAAACAAACTCTTCAGCTTTATATACATTGTGCCCTTCCATAATCTCTAAGTCTGCGATATATCGGTATTTCGGGCGTTTTATTATGAGTTCACTGATGACATTTAGATGGTATCTGCTCGTATTGAGGTGGATAAATGAGTTCGTTGATTTTGTTGGTGTTGTTGTCTATAGACAACACCTGTTTAGAGTTGAGACGTAACGCCATTAGCTACGATCCCTTATCTTTTGACTTTAATAGGCTGTTGTTATGAAGATTAGGAACATTTTGTAATAATAATAATCTTTATTTTGTATAACCCTTTTTGTGACGGTAGCTTGAGCACAGTCATAATATAACTGAGTTATTTATTAAGGTTTTTGTAGATGCATAACAAGTTGAGGATTAATTTTTTTTAATGATATTAATGGGGAAAGCGAGCAGACGCCATAGTCTCAGGAATTTAAAAATTTACCTTTTTGTGTTAGTTAGTCCATTTAACGAGGAAGGCTTTATTATAAAATCACGCTACGACCAACAGAAGCCGAGCAGTAATCAAAGAATGTTGTAAAACAAGATAATTTATAATGTTCTACGCGAGTGCAGTCGTGAGCAAAAGCTAGTAAGTGATGCAAAGTTTTAGGGTGTGTAAGAATCTCCTGTATGTAAGTACAGTGCACTGTCAAAGTAGGAGAAATAAAAGAATACGTTTTTGATGTTTTTTTTGGAAAGCAACTGCCGTCGCTCATGGACACTCGCGACATCCGAAGAGTCGCAAAGGCGTTGCCGGCCTTTATGAGGGAATAGGGATAGGGAAGTTAGGCCACCGGTAAACTTACTCACTGAACGAAACAACGCCGTTTCATACCAGTTTCCTGTGAGGCTGTGGTATCACTGCGTTCGAGCCGGCTGGTGCCGACTCATGGCTCTGCCACGGCAAATTAGGCTATAAGATCTCAGGCATATCAAAACTAAACTGAAACTTTAAAAAAAGGTTTCGGGAAAGTGTAGAGGAGTAACTACATAGAAGTGAAGTCCATTTAGGTACTAATAAATGCGCGCCACTTCTTAACCGACTTCCCAAAAACTATATTGTATGTTCAACGAATACTCCACCACCAGCCGATTTTCAAAATTTTATTTTCATAATTTATTCCATTAAAATAATTTTTGGATTTTTCCTTTGGAAGTCGGTTCAAAAACTACGAGGTCTGTTCAAAAATTCAAAACTACGAGGATACCGCGCAAAAAAATGATATTAATCATTTTTTTGCGCGGTA
>JAOTAV010092186.1:0-11369 GCA_026546445.1 Cyclargus thomasi | reverse complement strand
TCATATATATAGTATACTATGTGAAATTATAAAAGAATATGTTATGTCAAATTTATAATATCAAAGTAACAATCACCTGAAGGCTTCATTAACGATCGTCTACGCAATAGCCCAAACTTAATTTAGAACTAAGTCACCTAAAAGTGTAGGTCCTAAGATGGAAACAAAGTATTTATAACACCTTTGACTTTTACAGAAAAACTGCAATTCGTTTATGAAACTTGATTGCATCAGATTTTGCAATAAAGTCATGGGCTTATTATCAACATTAATCACAGAATTTCAAAACTTTGTTACGGCTAGAAAGAATACCACATTTATTACTTTAAAATAAAATTATCTAATTTGTACAGCCCTAACGTGTGACGCATATAGGGATGTACCCGTAATTAAGTCCCGGGATGCGCGGCGGCTTAAACTGTAGGTCGAGCGGGCGAGCGGGCTGTGTTAATTGTAATGCCCCGGGATTAGGGCGCGATATAAGACACTCACCGCGGGATTACCCCACGTAAACGCGTACGTGTAGCGGTGTTTCGCATGATAATGGCCTTGCATATTTCAGTATATCAGACCTATGTGGTTGTTCATTCATTAGGAAACAAGCTTTAGGAAAACGTTAGTCAAAATATAACCACACGTTTGTAAAAAATTCTATGTATTTATTTTGTATTATTAATACATTTTAACGGTAATCATTGGTATCTAATTCCTTACAAATTAATAAAAATTTAAATACGGATTTCTTGGCTGTTTGGATTTACCAAGATTTAACATACACTTAGTGTTTTTAACGACCTCAGTGGCGCAATGGTTGAGAGCTTTGGTAGCTCACGCCGGGGGTCGCGGGTTCGAATCCCGCCGATGGAACAAAGTTTTTCAATTTCCTGGATTCTTGGATGTATAATAAATATGTGCATTATATAATAAAAATCTTAAATATGTGTATAGTAAACCAGCCAGATTGACGTGGTGTGAAGCGTCCATAGATATTATATATTATTATTATATTAGTGTTAAAACTTGATAAATCCGAACAAATAAAGTAACATGACCCATGGTTAAGGTAGTTCAATTTTATTCTTGTTTATAAAGTCCATTGAGTTTTTATATCAACGACGTTAATACATTTCTATTTCACCCGTAAATAAAACGCTATATGTCTCTATATATATCATGAAAAACTCTTACATTCTTCAGAAGTTCACTCCAACATATTCCCGTTTTCTCCAAGCTTCCCCCTTCCCTAAGCCGAATTCAAATTGCACCTTACAATTCTTAATTATTGAAATCGTAAATCAAAACGTGCCGTCTGCGACCATAAAATTGGGGGGAGCGGAGTGGTGGGATTAAGACATTATCACTTTTCTTGGAGCCCCCCGCCCCCATCCAGGCCCCTCGAGCCCCCCGGCCTCGACTGTAAATCAGAGGCCAAATCCTCTGGATTAGATTCATAGAGTCGTGTGGATCGCGATAGCTGCTCCTTTAAAATCGACTCCCCCGGCTAAGGATTGGACCCTCGAGTTAATGGCTTAAGGAAACTTTAAGTTAATAGCGAGTTACTGGCGCCAGTAGATAACCTAACAGGCTAACAAGATAGGCCGAGTTAAGCTGCCTGTCATTTTTCAAGTCGATAATTCGAAGGTATAAGGCTATTTGGTTAGAAATAATTCTATGATGCTTTGTTTTTTGGATAATTAACACAAACCGAACGAACTTTTATTCATAAATATATTTTAAAAATTGTTATAAATAAGTGTACTGTATTATGATTTACATTTTGAAAATACTTGTCTAAAAACAAATAAAATTATTGCTAGTCTATTTCTCAATTTGGCATTTGTCTGCGTTTTGCAGAATCTTTACTTAACATAAAGGGGCCTGTTTCACCGCTTACACATAGTTTTACAGCTTTATTTGACAGATGTTTCATGGAGAATCTGTCAAAAAAGTTGTGGATAGCCTTACAGAAACTTTATCTGTAAGTGGTGAAACGGCCCTAAATGTAGGATAATTGTAATGAAATATTTATGTGGATAATATAATATAACAGTATAATATATTATAACAATGTTTCGAAATTTACTTTTATTCAAATTTTTTTTTTACATTTTTTTACACGATGAGTTAACAATCATGCCATTTACTAAACGAGTATAAACATTGCTATTTTTAGGATTACTTTAACATAGTAAAACACAGGCTTCTGCATCCCTTGTGATTTATACATTTCAGAGTTAAGTAAACACTCATCAAATACTTTAACGTCAGATATAGGATCTTTAAGTGACCGTATGATTATCCGAGCAATACAGTATTCTCACAGAATAGTCGGCCTAGTCCAGAGGAGTGAATAGCTCAATACTTCTCAGACCGTCCATGTGCAGGTCTACAAGATGTTTTTCTACACCATACGAGCATACGTATGTTCTTGAGATATAGAATTTACTCGAACCGTGAGAAAAACCGCACCTGGATGGTTCTAGGCGTATTAAGCTATGTAGTCCCATAATATTAAAGTCTTAATAAATTTCTATAATGATACATTAGTTACTTTATTAATTTATTTGTCTATATACGCTTGCAAAATATTATTTAATTTGTTGTCGAAATCTACGAAGGAGATACGACCTATTCCTGGGGGGAAATTCTCAGGATGTGAGAAAAAGTTCACGCTCGATTAAAATATCGAGTGTGAAATTTTTACGACTTAAACACAGTTTGTTGTATTCTCAGCGTTTCATACTCGAAATATTTCGTGAAAAGGATGTATATTTCGAGTGTGAAGCACATCACACATCCTGAGAATTACCCCCCTGCACGAAAACCGTTGTGAAACTTGTAAGGATTTCGGAAAATCCATTTTAAAAGCTTTTACAAAATATCCAGGTGTGTTGTCTGCATGTTACCTCTTCACGCTCAATTCGCTGAACACATTTTGCTGATTGCTACGAATATACTTTAAGTCACGGGGAAGGACATAGGGTACTTTTTATCCCGGAAAAATGTACGGTTCTTGCGCCACAAACGAATTTTGGCCCAACAGAGTTGCGGGCATCAGCTAATGCCAATAAATAATTCTGGCTAGACAATATAAAGAAATTTCTCGAAACAATTTTTTTTTATGAAATGAGATAAGAGAAGGCAGGGGCAAAAGAGCAGACGGTAATGGTCGCTAATGGGCACTTTTATTTATTTATTTATGTATTGGCACATCAGCCGCTTATAAGGACATAAATTTAAATTACTTAACGTGAAATAACATATTGTTGTGCCTTACTCACCAGTAATACATATGAAGCAAAATTTTTGAGTGTAATGTCTGGTTTACGCGTATTAGGTATATAAGTAGTTTAATGAATTTTAATTAATTTAAAGTCATTTAACTTCATGCGAACACAAAATTTAGTAACAAGTGGCAAGTTTAATGACTTAAAATTAAGTTAAAATTTAACTAACTACTTATCTACTTAATACGTGTACACCAGACGTAACGGGGGAAATTTAAAGAGAGCCAGTCCACGGGCCTACGTCATTTGGTCGGAATATGTCAATCCCATATAGATTCTGTCTGCTGGGTTTGACATAACGCGACCAATTTACATAGATCCGCAATCTGGCTCTGTATCAGCTTCCCGATTGTACATTCTTATCTCTGAGATGCTATGACTACATTTCGGATCCAGCATCAGTCTCTGGCTATCATGTATTTGAAGAGTGCTTAGCAAGACTGTTCCACCCAACCCAAACTTGATAGGATTACGTAGTTTTATCGTTAAGATCCATCATCATTTCAAATTTCTGATATCACAATATTGTATTGTTATCAAAGTTACAGGTATTTGCATTATTTCAGATCTATCGTAAGTTGATAACTGGCTCAAATTTCGCTTCCAATATTTGAGCCGTACAGACATACGGACACAAATAAAAGCTTGTCAAATTTACAGTTTTGTCAGATACGTTTCGTTAGTTTATGTATCGTTTTTTGCTATTATGTTGCTAAATTAATTGTGATACTTGATGAAAAAATGTAAACGCATCGCGTTACGTCTTTTAAACTGGTTTAGATTGAAACAAAGGATACATTTTAAATCCATTTGAAATAAAACGAGATATTGTCGCATGAACGCTTTTAATGAGAAATATGATGAATAAAACTAAGCTTTTGTTGTGAATAAATTCGTCTTTGAACAAGTTAGAAAAGTAGAAAAAGGTTAGTATTAATTGGTTAACCCGATATGGACAGGAACACATGAATTCTCAAGAAGAGACCTAGGTCTATTTTTGAGAATTCATGTGTTCCTGTCCACAAAGGCTATTATTACACACAAACACAATATTTGTAGGTTTGTTATGCTCACAAATAAAAGCTTAGGGCCTGTTTCATCGCTTACTGATAAAGTTTCAGATCCACAACTTTTTAGACATATTCTCCATATAACCATTCTTTAATTTTATAACAAAAATATTGATACACATTTACAATCTGCGAAGTTTAAACAGATACAGGTCATGGATCTTAGTAGTTTGGTCGGGTTATGTCCAACCCAGCCGAAAAATCACGACTTACATGGAATTGACGTATTCTGATCAAATGACGTATGTCCGTCAACTGGCTCTTAAATAAATAGGTTCCGTACCCAAAGGGTAAATGTGGGACCCTATTACTAAGACTTCGATGTCTGTCCGTCTGTCTGTCTCCAGGCTGTATATCTTAAGACCGGTAATAGCTAGAGCATTTGTCGGCGGTTTCATTTGCGTAGAATTTGAAAATTGAGTAAAACTACGAGTATTCTCGTAAGCACCGTAATAAACATTATGTTTTTCCTCGACCAAAAGTTGCCAATGTTTTTATCTATTCTTTCAAGTCTATGCCGAAAATCAAGTCGATTGGTTACTAAGTTGGGGCGAGAAGGAAGGAAAGCGAGCGCTCTATATCTGCTGGTACATGTTTGTGGTACACTATGTGGAAAAACTATATGAGCTTAAAATTTGGCATTTTGAATACTAATTTAAATATATGTGTACAAATATATTACAAAATAATAACAGTATTAGAAAAAATTAAGTAACATTGTACTAGTAACGTCATCTATGAGTTAAGACGTACAACTGTATAGATAAAACCAAACGAACACAGGATCCACATATATCCATAACCGTAAAAAAAAATTTAAAAAACCTGTCGCAGTCGCATAATTCTTGGAAAACTTGATGTGACAGGACAAAAAAAAAAACTCACGAGCCCTCATAAAGCCGCGCTTTTTCGCCAGTAATATTAGAATACATTGAAATTTCAGCGACTTTAAGACTTTATGATTTTAAAAATGCACTATGACATTGTGTACTTGATTGTAATTAAGGAGCGTGGTGCAAAAATCAATATAGCGATAGTTGAGCGGTAAGTGGGGTAATGGTACTGCATGTAGATCGTACCCTCCGACTGAGACCCTCCGAAACTGGCATAGGGCTGTCACGACCCAGATAATAATAATATATTTATTTTACATCAAATAGGACATATTGAAGCCTAACAGTTACAGTAATAATAATAATAGTAATAATAATAAATATTTATTCTTCACACAATTAGAGAATAAGTTTACAAGAACTAGAGGCTTAATTAATACATTGTTTCTAGGATGAACAATAGTCTTTGTGTGAACTGGAGCCTAAACTAGGGAACCCTGTATTTCAGGACTCCAGGTTTCACCCGCGGATTAATTTAAAGGCTAGTAAGCTGAAGAGTTTGTTTAAACGCGCTAATTTAAGAAACTACTGGGCGGAATTACAAGGAGTGGACGTAGTAGCGGGTAATAGCTAGTACAATATAAAGTTTTATGATTAAGGGTTAGTAATTTTTTAGTTTTTTTTTTATTTAACTTATTTCTGTACATGTTTTGTGTGTTTTGTTATTTTTGTTTGTTAATTATTTCGTTCTCTATATGTAATATTAAATTTGTTAATATTAAGTGTAAATAAATTAAGTAACACTCTAATATCATCCCTTCGAATTTAGAAGGTAAATATATCTCACAATTTAAAAATGTGCCTCGTTTCAAGATATATGATAACAAAACCACTTTGTTTGAGAACATAAATTTTATTGAATGTTCTTTTTTTAAATTTGCTTATAATTTTATACTTTGTTTTTATATTTATTAGATTATAATTTTTATATAATTTAAGAAAATCAGGCCATTTATTCACAAAACAAAAATAAAAAAGTAAAAAAATTTAAATGTGTTCATTTAGAACATTAATATAACCATAAATATAACTCACTTTTTACTTGCACTGTTTCCACTGTATTGACTGTAATTTATAACTATTAAAGTGGAAACAGTTCAAGTAAAAAGTGAGTTTTTTTAATGTTTAACATGAATTTCCACTAAGAACCAATAATATAATGAACTAGCGACCTAACTAAACTAGCTTCGCACGGGTAGACATTTAATTTTTAAGCTATCTGAAAAAAAGGTGGCGGCCATCATTCATTTTAGTACCAATTACAATTTTACATTCGTAATATCTTTTGAATAGATAGTCCGATTGGAATAAAAAAAAAGTAATTTATAGCTATTGAAACAATCTTCTTCAATAAATAGTTTATTTAGATAAGGATTAGTATTTGACGATAATATGATCAATAAACATAGGCTAATAACTTTAATTACTTTTATTATATGGAAAAGTGTTTATAATAGCTAAAATATAAATGTTTGGTTTATACTATGGCGGACTTTTTTGTAGGCATTATTGAGTTCTACAACTTTTCTATAGAAGTCAACCATACGTCTCTAGCCATTTAGGCAGCGTTCGCGAGAATCGTTAACATACGGCAGTTTTTTCGACTATTTCGATCTATTTTCCGGGATAAAATATAGCCTATACGGATTCAGAAGAATCCCTCTAAGTAATGGTAAAATAAATTTTAAAATCGGTCCAGTAGTTTTTGAGCCTATTCGATACAAAAATACAAAGGTTTCCTCTTTATAATATAACAGTAGTATAGATAACGTGTATGTTCATTTAGTATCTAAAAACAAATTAGCTTAATTTTGAAGCGGAACAAAATAATCTTTTGTCTTTCATTTTCTCAAGACTAAAACAAATATATTAGGCTTCTCATTGTATCATTTTTTACGATATAATCTTTTGAGGGGAAAATTAAAAAAAATGTATTTTAAAATACGCTTGGTGTTCAGCCCTACAACGCGTGCAGCGAGGGGTAGGGATACCGCTGGCCCTCTCGTGTTTAACCTCCGGCCGATTCTCCTTCGCTTTACTTTCAAATATTGTGCTAACAACGCGTATTATTCACGCAAGATATTTTCCCACATATTTCTGTTATTCCCTCATATTATTTTAGCTAAGCGTAGGCGAATTTAACGTAAAGTCAAAAAGTTTATTCAAAGGAGCTCGTTTTGGGAATAATTTAAACTTAACACGACGTATTCACACAATATATTTTTGGAAGGTACTTACGTACGTTATATTTCTGTTACTTAAATAAATTTGATCAATACGGAGTTTCAATTTATAAAACTTCCTATTTTCTTTAAATTTTTGCAGATATTCTAAGATTGGGGGACCTGTGTGATTAGTGTGGCATCGTCTCCGTGGTCCAGTGGTACAGAGCTCTTAACTCAGAGGTCGTGGGTTCGAGTCCCGCGTTGGAAACATGTTATTTCCAAGTATGGTTAGGACAATGCAGGTTGATCACCTCATTGTCTGATAAATAAAATGATACATGCGTCGGATGGGCATGTCAAAAGTCGGTCCTGCGCCTGATCTCTCGCCAGTCCGACCGACACGGTCAACAGTCCAACAGGTTATGCGAATATATGAAGAGCGGGTGCTCCTGGGTACTGCGCACACTTGTATGTGGAGTAATTTTATAATTTCCAAGTGACACTATAAAATTACCTGCGTGACAGGTCTGGTTTCTTTGAACCGGGCACCATCACCAAAACCGGTGTGGGAGTTAATATTCATTATGTATATACATTTACGTCAAGTCGTGACAATCTATAATTGTCACGACTCGACGTAAAGTTTGAATTCTAATAATGTAGATATAAAAATAATACTTAGCCCCTGTTACAGTAGCTGAAATTTACTACTAAATTTTATTTCTTATTGCAAAAATTTATTTATTGTAAAATATTAAGTAACCACATCAAATAATGTTCAAAGTCAACTTAAATGTTTAAATATTTTATTATTAAAGCGTAGAAAATGAGTGCGAGTGCGAGTATGCTGACAAAAGCAAAAACTAATTAATATTATGTTTAAAATTAATGGATAAATGTACGCATTTTTGGTTCTTGGATCTTTTTTACGAAATGAAATTGCCAGTTAAAAATTGCTTTAATTGTTCCGATATAATGAAAGAATGCATACTTATCATATTAAACTTCGTTTTATCAGAATTTTTATTATACTGACAAAGTACTTAATATATATAAGATACAGGAGTTACCGAAACAAAATTCACGTTACAGAAATTAAAAACAACAGTTACGTCAAGTGTGTTCTGCTGTAATTGATAGTTGTCGACAAAATGCAATAACTGGACAGCGGCCTATCAGATAGCTCGAAAACAATTTGACACTTATCTAGATCCTGGCATGCGTTTATTGTCTACACGCGTAAACTGTAACATCGCGTATCCCGGGAGACGTATACCGGGATATTCCCGTGAACTGCAATATCCCGTATCCCGGGACACGTATACAGGGATATTCCCGTGAACTGCAATATCCCGTATTCCGGGACACGGATACAGGGATGTGCTCCGGGACACAACTACTTCTTTATTCACAATATATATTATTACGATACAATCAGATGGGATACTAGTAATAATATTATGTTCGTACTCCACTCATAATTTCCAACGGCGTGTGAGAGTAATTGATTAGTTTTATTTATTTATTTTATGCAGTACACCTAAGGAAATTAATATAAAATAATTGAAGATGTAAGTGGATCGATAACTAACATTTTACAACACTAACTCATTTCTTATCTTTTAATTGAAATAAAAATGTAACCTATCTAGATTCATTAGCTAGATGTTAAAGTTTTTCACTTTAACATCTAGCTAATGAATCTAACATAGAATACACTTTTTTAATTTTAATTATTTTAAGTCATATATCTTTTCCTAAATCCTACATATATGTAAAAGCGGAAGTTCATTTATCATCTATTATTACTTGTGTTTAAAATTACAATTCGTTTATTTACAGCTAATGTGTCTAAAAATAAAATCAGCGTATCACATTTGCATACCCGTCTCGGGAAACATATACCGGGACATCTCGTATCCAGAATACACGTGTGGCAGCCCTACCTAACCGTTTACGCCACTGAAATTCATGAATGCATCCTGAACCGGGATATTTACTTTATTCATGACGAGTGTTTTATGATTTTTTTTTGTGGGAAAATGGATGGTTGTTTTATTTTTGTTCTTTAGTGTCGAGAAAACGATCGTTAATGGCGTCAGGACAAGACACATGGAAGACCTTGAGGGAGGCCTTTGCCCAGCAGTAGGATATAGTGTAGGCTCTTAAAAAAGAATTACGATGATGTTGTTAATTTTTTTGTATATAAACGCAGGTGCCATTATCGTTTTGTACAGCTGAAATTATAAATAGAAAAGCGTGTTTGTTTCTCCTTTTATCATGAAGTCTTCCTTGAAGCAATCCATCGACTTGGTTTTTTTTCATACACTTTGAAAGTAACATTGGATACTTTTGTCCTTGGAAAAAAACAATATATAATAAATACGAATATCAAAGAAAACTACATAGGAAATGTAGTTTTCTTTGATATTCGTATTTATATTTATCAACAAAATTAATAGTTTTACGTTATCGTTATAATATGGTTTGTTTTTTTTTTGGTTACAAATTTCTTAGAATTATTCTCAATTTATTGTTAGGTCGAACCACTTACACGTAAGACGTAATATTTTATAGAGTAAAAGCTTGTAGGTGGTCGAAAAAATAAAATTTGAGAAAGTTTTTTTTAGATAAAAATTTATAAAACGCATTATTTTAAAAAAGAATTTTACTATCAACAAGCGAAACTGATTTCAATAAAAGGTTTCGCAAGCATACATTCAAATACCCACACCACACACAAACACACACACGCAAACAAACTTAGGAAGAAATACATTTTCACAGGTTTCCATTTTTAATCAGTAAAAGATTTCAACTAAATAATTTAAAATTTAATATCTTGCTACACTCAAAAAGTATATTTTTATCAAAAAAAGCTTGATGTGTTGAGCATTTTTTTCGTGTAAATGTGGCTAATCTGACGTCTCCCTGTTTCAATCATAGTTATAACTTATTCACAGTCGTCTGTGAAAAACATATCATCCAATATTCAGAAAATAATCTCCCTTCATTTTTTTAATATAGAGAATATTTTTTAAGCCTTGAGACACTCAAAAATTAAAGTGATAACTAAATAAAACCTAATTTTTAAGTACACTCAGTAATTTCGAAATTTGAAATATTGAATAAATAATTTGAATATACAGTCTTTGAATAAACAGAAATTGAAGTTTGTTTTGACGAATTAACTCGAATTTCCAATGAGTCGAGTTAACTCACAATATATTCAGTGAGGCGACGGCTTACGAGTCATACACGAACATAATATTTGTTAAGCGACGGTTAATTAAGGTATTTACAGTCGCGCGACACGGCGACGTCACGGTTATACGACGATTCCCGTGCCGAACTTAACTCGATTACCGCAGATATGCTAATGCGGTCTTGACGATGTTTATCACATCACATCCTACAGTAAACGGTTTGAAAGCATTTCGTGAAATGGTTTTACGAGTGGGATTTGTGCGCAAACGATTTAATTTTTTTTATCTTCACACTTCCTGCGAAAACACTTTCACCGCTGTGCACCGCTGAAACAAAGCGCGATCTCGGTTCTCGGATAAATTCACGCGATGTAAAAACTCGCTAAAACTTACCAAACGGGCCGGACAAGGGCCGACATGGCTAGGCCGAGGGGCGAGCCCTCATAACGCACAATCGTTCACGGTCGCACTGAATTTTTTAGCACAGCACAGAATTCGTCGCGGGACGGATCGTCGTAGAGCGGCTACGTAAAGTTTGTGAGCGCGGCGGGGCTGCGAGCGCTGCGGGCGTGCAGAGCGGCGGGCGCGGGAGTCCTGCGGCGCGGCGGCCGTGTGACGGCGGGCGGAGCTGCGCGCGCACGCCGCGCCCACGCCGCCCCCCCCCCCCGCCCCCCCCCCCCCGCCCCCCCCCCACCCCCCCCACGCGGGTTTTGGGGGGTCGGGAAAAGTTGGGCGCCCATACGAGCTG
>JAOTAV010092175.1:0-11369 GCA_026546445.1 Cyclargus thomasi | reverse complement strand
ATTTAGTCGAATCCGTTCCACAGATCCAGACGTTACTTATTTTTGAAGTATAAGCTATGGCTTATACTTCAAAAATAAGTAACGTCTGGATCTTACTCTACGAGTATTTTGTGACCGTTTCAAGTTTCTATCTTTTGCCATAATTGATTTTGAACAAAAAATGGCAAAAAGTACTTTTGTTCCACGCCAAGTGCGAGTCGGACTACCGTACGGAGGGTTCCGAGTAAAGGTGAAGCTGACTTAAAATATAATTATTTGTTTGTACTTTTGTTCCGATTAGATGCTCCCGCGGGATAAATTATTTCAAAGCCGCGGGAATATTGGTATTTTACAAAGTACCGAGCCATCCATCATCGAAGTGTGTCAGTCAGGTGGGCTCGACACATGTGATCGATACAAGTTCCAAATTGTTACACGTATTACTAACCTTTGACCGCGGTTTTCAACCGTGTGTAAATTCCTTTGAAAACATATGTTTTTCTTAGAACAATTGCAGGCTTAGCATGGCGACCGAGAGAGCGGATCTTTCTTCAGCAAGTTAGACAAATTGTCCCCAAATGTAGATACGTAGCCGTAAGGTCTTTTGTGTCATTATGACTAAATTTGACAGCTATAAATGAATGAATGAACGAACGAATGTGAAATGTGAAATGAATATACTTTATGGTGCACAAAATATAACAGTCATTATATGTGTCATATTTTGTGTCATATGTTCCGCCTGGGGACGAATTAAATATCGAAAACCGTCATTGATGGACGCCCAAAGGAAAACTGACAGTTTATCTCAATGCTCTGTCATTTTGTTAATTCTTCGGTCGCCATGCTAAGAACGCAAAAGTAGCCTATGCTACTCTCTATTCTTTCAACTATATGTATGTGAGAAATCAAGTCGATTGGTTGCTTCGTTAGGGCCTGGTAGATCGACTTACAAAGAAATAAACTGAAATTTCACTTTCGTATTTATGATATCAGTACGCATTATTATTTATATAATAAAGAGATAAGACTAGATAGATAAAATCCTTGTTTCCATGTTTAGATTACGGGAATTAGAAAATATAAGGGACCATCCATAAAGTACGTCACACGTAAAGGGGGAGGGGGTGGAAGAAGTGTGACAATGGGTGAAAAAAACTAAGGTCTAACCTAACCTAACCCAGGTTAGGTTAGACCTTAGTTTTGTGACGTCAAATTACAAATTTTATATATTAAAGTCGAAAATTGAAATATTGTGGTGGTTTAAATTTTTTAGATGTAAAATTGCAGATTTGTGACATCACAATAGGGAGGGGGAAAGGGGGGGTCTCGGCACTGTGACTACCTGTGACAAGGGGGGAGGAGTCTATCAATCGTGTTTGTGTGACGTAGTCTATGGATGGTCCCTTATACAAACATAAATTTCATTGAATGAAGTGTAATAACAAGCTTTGAGCAACTTCCGTGTACTCATGCTTAATTCGTGTTTCAGTCCGTTCCATTCCCAGCTCAGTAAACAATTACAGGCAGTTGCAAAATTCATTTACATCCAAATTACAATACAAGACATAAGTGGAAGAAGCGGATAAGTAGCATTCTCTATACGAATAAATATTCAATTGTTTCCCATGAAAAATTTGACAAATCTTATAACTTACCTATTTTACTATCTAGGTATTGTATCTAGCTTAACATCAAAGTCGCATTATTTTGATTTCAAAATATTTTCGGGTCCGAAAATCCGGGAGTTTTTAGAACGTTAGTTATCTGCTTCTTCCGCTTATGTCTTCAATTATAATAAATTAAATTATCGACTAAACATTACAAGGTTAAATGTACAAACTTAAAATAAAAGTAGAAAAACTATAAAAAGTAAACCTCTTTAGGCAGTTTATAAAATTTTCTTTTCACATGCGGTTGCGGCACGGTCGCCGTGCCGTATATAATATTACGCCCGTGTTCATGTGAAATATACATTACTAAGATGATCGCCGTGCTTATAGTCTGTAAGGAGTTAAGGACGGGCGTCAAATCTCTTTCGTTGATAGTACAAAGGTTTGGAATATTTATTCTTTTTTCATTGCATTCCGTTTTTTATCAGAAGCCGGACGAGCAAAAAACAGCAAAAAGTAGCTTCAACTTTTTTTATTGCACAATTGTTTTCGAGATGAAAAAGGGAAAGGCGCGAAAACAAAATAGTTTGAAATTCCAGAACAAAACCTGCTCGTGTCCATACATCGCACAAAGTTCTGCCTTTCAGTCGTGCTTTCAGTCAAAAGCTCACACGGGAAGTTCCATCAATGATCTATGTATACTAGATATTGCTGTATAAACCTTTACAGGGCGGAACGAAGTAAATTAAATCATATAAAAATAAAACGATAATACTTCAGTATGTGTAAAGTTCAGTTTATTTTCAAGCATCGAGCATAGAACCAAAAAAAGAGCGGAAATGAAGCCACTGCGCTCTGATTGGTCACGAGTATCGGGGTACGTACACGCAGGTCTCTTATTGGTGCGTACTGTTTTAGTGCGAGCGTTAGTTGGTTCGCGGTTGATTTGTCAGTGCCAAAACACTGATAAGTTTCGGACACGGATGGCTTACATTACTTCTCTATTGGTTATTTACTCGATGTTGTAAAGGTCGAACCCTTAAAGAGGCATTAAAAAAAATACGGGCTGACAGCTCACTTTTTATTTTGATTGAAAATTATTTAAAGCTGTGATGGATTTGGCCTTTCAGCTTTAGGCACTTTTAATATAATTAAATTATCATTTTGATTCTCTTTAACAAATAACAAAACATATTTCTGTGTGCTTTTCTTTTACATGACTATTGTAATAAAGATTCTTACTAGATACATAAAACTTTGAATTAAACTTTACAATATAATTTGCTAGAGTTTAAGATTAATCTAGTCGCCAATATTTTTAAAAATAAAAAAAAGCTCAGAAGCAGTATGTTTTTGTGTTGCATTTTACAAAAAAAACTATTAGAGATTCAGGTTTGAGTTTGCGCAGTTTTTTTTAATATATGTGTTGATGTGTTTTAAAAAATAAATTGGTAACAATATTACAAAAAATAATAAAAATTATACTGTACTACTAACGCCATCTATGAGTTAAGATGCGCAACTGTAAAGAGAAACTAAGTGAGCATCCACATTCTGGATACATATCCAGAAGAGTAAATTTTTATTTAAAAGAAATCTTTATCAGTCACAGTAAAGTTTGTAAAACCCATAATTGCACAGGCCACCACTCTTAGAAAATCTCGACCCTTATAAGGCTGCGCTTTTTTACTCGTATATAATTGCTGTGTGCATGTTTGTCACTGAACTCCTCCTAAAAGTCAGGACCGATTGTCATAAAAGTTTGTGTGTGTACTCAAGGGGTCTTGAGAATCGTTTGGATTCACAATCCAAGGCCGGCAGGACAACGTCTGTGGGGTCTGCTAGTAGTGGTATAAAGTCTGAGTCTATTCCAGCAGAACGTAGAGGTATATCTCAGAGATTCAAACTTCGAACACGATAATGAGTAACTCCCTGTTTTTATCTCCTACCCTCCGCATCACGTTCTTTTGTTAAGTAATAAAATGTTCAGTAAAAACTTTATAACCTTTATACCGCTGGTTAATCCAGCGTACCTTAATTGAGAATCGAAATTCTAAACCATTCTCAAGTCCCCTAGAACACACACAAAAATTTTCATTAAAATCGGTCCAGTAGTTTAATCTAGGAGGAGTACTCAGTACAGTGACACACACACGCACACACGAATTATAGATAATTTATAATTTGACGAATTGACGACCTCGACGACGGGGATCGCGGATTCGAATCCCGCCGACGGAGCAATAACTTTTTCAATGTTCCTGGGTCTTGGGTGTGTATTAAATATGTGTATCATATATTAAAAATCTTAAATATGTGTATAGTATAAAAGTATTGAACTTATTTCCGTTGTCTGGTACCCGTAACACAAGTTCTCGGGTACTTATCTCAGGGCCCGATTGGCGTGGTGTGAAGTGTCTATTAATATTATTATTAATTCATGATTTATATACCCAAAATATGAGAAAAATAAAAAAGGTAAAATAAAATTTTCCGAAACTTTGCGCACGCTAAAAACTTTTCTCCTCCTCGTGATACGTCTGTAAATAATAAATATTCAGGTAAACGTCTATTACATCAAAAAATACACGCGTAATAAAAATAAATAATAATACTTAAGGATGTGTATGTGTCCCTTATATCATAGAGTTTACTGTGAAAGTAACAGCTCTTTAAACAAAAAAAATTGTTTGTATGGGTAAATCCACGACGCTAAGGTTTTTGCGCATATAAATTAAAAAAAAAGCAGAAATGATTTTTTTAGCGGTGAAAGCACCGTAACTTTCACAGCTTATTCTATAAGAGACACATAACACACCCTGGAGAGTGTCTGTCCAGCACTTACGGAGATAACACAATTCACCAGACAAAATATCTTTTGTACAATATTGCGTATTTAAAGTAAAAAAAACCGTAAAACTAAGCGAGCACCGCTTAATTTAAATTGACATTTCGCCGCGGGATTTAATAATTCAAGCCCGAAACCCTCACCGACAATAAAAATACACCCAGAATACATATGTAAGTGTGTTGTCTCATGTGAGTACATAAGCATAAAAATAAGTATAAACATGAGTATAAAAACAGAAGTAGATTTAGGCAGAATAAGGAAATAGAAAAATGCTATTGCAGCCGAACATATAACCTCCTCGTTTTTGGTAGTCGGTTAGTAAATATGTAAATGAAAATAAAAATATTGAACGGATAAACTGAAAAAATTGTTTCATCCCTTCGGAAGGTGGAACCCTTATTATTAGGGGCCATTAACAAAAAAAAGAATATAGTTATTGCCGATATACAAACAACAATTATATTAGGTGACAGACAACATATACGTGAAACAGAACGGAATAACCTGAGTGCCGAGGGCGAGTTTTTTGTCACATTTGACCGTTTCCGTTTCGTGTTTCTTAACCCTCGGAAAGTCGCGTGGGGTCTTTAAAAGCCCGGAGCTCGCAAAAACAAAAAAATATGATGTTCAAATTTATCATAGCAGCTCTATTATTTAGGTATCTTCCTAAAAGGAATTATACTTCTTTATAATCGCAACTAATATAAGCTCACGTGCGTGTGTTTCATGTTATAGATGTTGTGTGTTTATTCACGCTGTGGTCACTAGCGACCCCAGGTGACCGACCACATAACAAATTTTGATTAAATATTCCTATACAGTTTTTAGACAATACAAATGGGTGATTTGTATTGTATTTTAATTGTAAATGAATAAAAACGTTCATGTCTTGGTTCTTAATGTTATATATCACTTCAAGAGAGCTTAAGACGCTAATCTCTGTACAGTATAATGTAGAAGAATATGTGAAAATGTAAAATACTAACACCTAATTGTACTATATTCCTTGCAAATTTTCTTAATATGCATATTTTGTTATCTGGATAAAAGTGATAACGATTATTACTTTTATAATGATGAGATTGTAATTTGCGGTATATTTGTAATACATGAAAAGTGTTACAACAGGAAAATATACAAAATATAGTAAGTTTTTCTACTAAATACATGTAAAAGTTTGATATGCAATATTTGATATGTTATTTGGACTAATGTTCATCAGTTTTAGGTTAATATGTAGGAAATTTTACAGACATCTAGGTTATATTTAGTTTTTAGGTCAATTTTTAAAGTTTCGCAGATTTTTTTTAGTTTCCTATTTTATGGTATTAAAGAAAATTTTTTGACTTCTATTCTTAGATTTACAATCTGAAGATGTAAGGCATATTTTTTCCAAATATTATGAATTCTTTGATTGAATATTATTGACATTGAATTAAATAATAATAATTGATTTTAAAAAGTGAAGTTATCTGTCGGACTTTTCGGGCTTTAAAAGACCCCAGGTGACCGACGGCGTTATTTTAATAGCGCGATCAACTGAGGGTAAAGATTTGTACATGTGACCGTGATCGCTAGGTGGCGCTGTATAAATGCCATATAAAAAAGTTGCCATATAAAAGTTCGCTGTCCTTATCTGACATATTAAAAACTTCACATGACAGAAAAGAACACCAAATCTACAGTAGCTATACACTGTTGAAATATTTTTACTAGTTTTTGCTCACGACTAGTTTTTGTCCCGTTTTTATAACATTTTTTTATTTCTGCTTGGCTCCTTATAGGACAAGAAGAAAGAATTTTTCAATTCCGGCCAGTGGTTCCTGAGATTAGCAAGTTCAAACAAACAAACTCTTTATAGAACAGCTTATAGATTAGTAAGAGAGATTGTATACAGAAACCAAACGTCAATTCTTTGCCTAGTCCTGATAAAAAGTGAATAATTCTGCATCCAATGCCTCCTCTGCATGACAGACGATAACAGACAATGACACGCGAGCACGATCATGTAAAAGGCATACTCAGCTCTGCTCGCATCATCGTTTTTTATGGTATTTAAGGGGCAAGCGAGCAAACGCGTTACCTGATGGAAAGCAAATGCCGTCGCCCATTTACACTCTTGACATCTGAAAAGTCGCAAGTGCGTTGCCGGCCTTCATAACGGACTAGGGAATGGCAATAAAGGTAAGGGGATTAGGGAAGTTGGGAAACCGGTAAACCAACTCACTGAACAAAACAGCACAACGCCGTTTCACGCCAGTTACCTTTGAGGTCGTGGTATCACTCCGGTCGAGCCGGACTTTTTGTGCCGAGGAAAGGCTCTCCCACGGCAATGAACATCCGTATTATGTAGTTAAGATCGGAAAATGTCTCAACGGTACACGCCTCCACCGGGGTTCGAACCTGTACCCTCTCGAGTGCGAACCAAAGGTCTCACCCACTAGGCTACGGACGATCCGCATCTATGTTCGCCTCTGATCTCGTCGGCAAAGAACAACGAATTATTGAGTGTGCTTGCACGATGATGGTGACATTTCGTAGAAAATAAAGCCGTTTCTAAGCCGATTGCTATTACCTTAGCCGCAGTATCACCGTCTTTGAATTAACTAAGTTAATCTAGACTCGATAATCTCAACATAATTGTGCCTAATAACTGCTACCGATGAGTAGCTTAAGCGTATAGATGTGCATTTTATGTGTTCGTCTTTATAAGTAAGTGATTATAAAGTAGGTTGAGTATGTATTCATGATAAACTGATTTCACTGTGACAATCACATAAACTATACTAATAAAATAAAGCTGAGGAGTTTGATTATTTTAACGCGCTAATCTCAGAAACTACTGACTGGAATTGAAAAATTATTTTTTGTTGGTTAGTCCATTTATCAAGGAAGGCTATATAACATCAAACTACGGCAAATAGGAGCCAAGCAGTAATCAAAAAATGTTGTGAAAACCTTTAATGTGGTAAAAATGTTATAATAAAGCTTTCATTAAAAACAGGATAATGTATAAAGTTTCACGCGTTAAGTATAGATTATACCTTAAAAATTAACATACATATTCCTTAAGGGTATAATATAACCTTGAATGCTTAGATAAATAGTATATACATATTCAAAAACAAATTAAAACTGTGATCAACAAGTGACGTATCTGTCGATATCTACTCTTTGTTGAAATCTATCGAATGAATAAAATTATATTCTTGGCGCCGACCACCGCCATCTACGGGTTAATGTTTTGCGTTTAATTAAATAAGTAAACGTTTAAATAAAATAAAAGTCGAGGCTAGTTCAGTTTGAATAAAAACAATTAAATTAAAAAAAATAATATTCTCAACTGGTGTCCCCAACTTCGTTGCGCAAAAATTTGTATATCACGCGGGAACCGTACATTTTCCGGGGATAAAAAGTGTCCTATATATCGCCCAGACCTAACGGCTATTAAACAAAGAAATATTTATTCAAATCCATCCAGTAGTTTCTGAGATTAGCGCGTACAAACAGACAACTTTTTTTTTCGACGATATGTGTTACTGTTCCTTCACACCCCCACATTGATTAGTTTGTAAAAATATTAAATGTACAGACGCTCCAATTTTACTGTTTTATTATATATGAATAGATTGTCAAAATTTGTATGATATTCTGAGGCAAGTTATTTTGATTAGACTTTATAGGTAGTCAAGTTTTTAAGGCGTTTTTTGGGTGGAAAGACAAAGTTGCCCGCAGGGTTTTCTTTTTGTACTCTTTCATTTGTAAAGAGAGTCTGTGATATAAAATACGCAATGATAGTTTGCACCTCTAAAAGTAATATTTTTGTAAAAACATTTCTTGTTGAATAAAATGCACGTTAACAAACATTTTGAAGTTTTTATTTATTAAAAAAATACAAAATACCCCAACAAACTTTTTAAATGTTACGTAAATGTTTTAAAAATTGTGTCTGTGTTGATTTTAAGAGGTCGCCTTTAAATGAAGACAAACTAATTGAAAAATGTAATTAAAGTAAAAAATACATTCAGACATTTTGGTTGGTTGGTTATTATCAATAACACAATATGTATATGTTCCCTTATACTTCAACACACATGTTCAAAGAAAATCGATAGCCCCTTTTTACATGCATAGGTCACCGTAGAGTCGCCTTGCCTTGTTGCGCTAGTATTCATGTGGAAGCGTCTATACAAGTCCATACATTACTGACACGGTCGCCGCACGGTCGTCGTGTCATGCAAAGCGCCCATACCTGCTTTTAAATTACTATTTTACGCGGCACACTGACCGTAGCTTCTTTTATTAGCCCACTTTGTTTCAAATAATATAAAACGTTGGATTAAAGTCAACTTTAACAAATCAAATAAGCGCCCATAAATAACAGTTATCAAACCAAGTTTTTGAAGGCGGGGGTTGAAGTTTTGAAGGCGGGGGTGAAAAGTTGTGATAGAAGCGATGAAAAAGGGTTTGGGTGAATTATAGGCGATTCTTAAAGCCTCAGGTTTCATTATCTATCCCTTAAAGGGCTTAGCTGGCTTCTCACGAGGTTTGGGATTTCAAAAGCTCTGTATCTATATTTCAGTTGTTAGTAGTTCTAATATATTTATTTACATTAAAAGCTAAACATGGCTTCAAGATACGGATTTAACAGAAATTATGAAAGTAAAACCAATTGTTGTAAGTTTCTGACTATACAAAAAAAAATAGTTTTGTCTGATTATTTTTGTGTCCACCCTACTTGAAAAATTTTACACCAGAAAACCATAGACAATTTTTTGAAAGTCTATTGTTCACTGGTGTAAAATTTCAGTGGGTCTAATGACAAGATGAAAAATAATTAAAAATTCATTTGACCCAATGTGTCCTAGACTTGTGGGTCTAAAGACTCAAGAACTATTTATGTATATCAAATTATTCTAAGAAAGTATATTTATTTACAATTTGAATAAATGCAAAGAAGCTTAAAATGGAAAAATGAATACTTAGGTTCCTTATATATAGTTAGCGCTCAATAATAATAGTAATATCTATGGACGCTTCACACCACGTCAGTCTGGCCCCGTGCTAAGTACCCGTGGGACTTGAGTTACGGGAACCAGACAACGGAAATATATTTAATACTTTTATACTATACACATATTTAAGATTTTCATTATATGCACATATTTCATACACATCCAAGAATCCCAGGAACATTGAAAAACTTTTGCTCCGTCGGCGGGATTAAACCCGCGACCCACGGTTGAAGCTACCAATGTGCTTACCAACTGAGCCACAGAGGTCGTATAATATTAGGAGCATGATAAAAAAAAATTAAAATACTGCTTTCATTCATAAAGGTCTCTTTATGAATGAAAATAACAACTAACAGACAACCGGTGTGAAACAACGCATGCACTGATTTTCGAGTTTCGTCAAGTGTGTGAGTTTCCCGGATACCCAACTGCTTACCCCCCACTTCTCATATATATTCGGCATTTAGTCGGCAACATACTTGCAACCCCTCAGAGTGGCGAGTGCGAGTTTTCTTTTCATTTTCGACCGTGAACACATTTTGCGTTTACGGTCGTATACAGGATATGCACAGCGCCATCTAGTGATGCTCACGGTCACATCTGCGAATCCCATATGAATTCTCAGTCACACGGTCACGGTCGAATGTGAAAAAAAAAAACGCATTCAGCACTATGAATTTGAGCTGTTACTGGTGACTTCATGAACTTCTAAATTCATGAGAAACCAGTACATCCGTAATGTCTGGTTTACACGTAATAAGTAGGTAACTAAATTTTAACTTAATTTTAAGTAATTTAACTTTTTTAAAGTCATTTATTCAGAAAAAAAACATAATCTTTAACTATGTGCCGTACCACGTAAACCTCGCAGGGTTTATCTGGGTTCCAGCGAGTCTCATATACATAACTTGCAACTTGCTATACATAAATTAAGTTGAAATTTAGTTACCTACTTATCTACTTAATACGTGTAAACCAGACATAACGTATTTTTTGTTCATGCACTCTGCGTTGACTTATTAACTTCAGTAGTAAGTTGAATCTCCTTATTTCCTAGTTGAGGTTTTTATCACTCCATTAATTAAAACTTCATAGAAATTTCATTTCATTTTCCGCTCTCATGAAAAGCCGTATTAGTTCTAAGTTGGAAATAGCTCGGTTCGAACTCTTACAAATCTTTTGATAGCTGAAATAGAAAATTTTTAGCTTGTTGCACCTTATATAGGTAAAAAGTATACAGGGTGTAACAAAAGTAAGTGATAAATCTTCAAGGCTATTATGTGTCCTTCATAAAGAACTTACTGTGAAAGTAACAGCGCTTAAAGCGAAGTTTTTATACACTCTGTATAGAGCATTATAAAAGTAAGGAATAATACTTTTGGGTGTGTATGTATTCATTATATTGAGCTTACTGTGAAAGTAGCGACGCTGAAAGCGAAATTTTTTTTTGATGAGTTTTCCCATACAAACTTCAAAAACGCAGCATGCGTCCTCGCTGGCAGCGTCCCTTGGGACATTGAAGCCAAATCGTTGGCCGACGTGTACTGGCGTTGTCAGGTCGAACGTGAGGAGGGCTTTATTCCGCCGCCAGATCATATACGACGGTGGAGGAATCTAGCAAAAGACCGCGAGTTTGAGCAATGGCTTTTGCGCCTTGATGATTCCACAGTTAGTGTTGACCTATTAGCTGCTATGCGTCCCGTACTGAGGGAGTGGTCAGATAGAGAAGGCGGTGCGCTTACTTACCGTCTCACACAGGTACTGACCGGACATGGGTGCTTCGGTCGGTACCTGTGTGACATCGCCAGACGTGAGCGAACCACAGCCTGTCATCACTGCGACGACGAACGGGACACGGCACAGCACACCTTGCTGGCTTGTCCCGCATGGACTGGACCAAGAATGGCCCTG
>JAOTAV010092164.1:0-11370 GCA_026546445.1 Cyclargus thomasi | reverse complement strand
AACACGCCCCTTGTATCAAATGAAGGGCATTAATGACTATTTAATGCCCTTCATTTGATACCCTACCCTAAACTAAATAGGCGGAAAAAAAAATTAGGAACATCAGAATTTCGACTTCAAAATCCGCCATTTTAATTTTTTATTTGAAACCCTAATATACATAACTTGATATCTAAATTGCAATGGTTCCTGCAGTCGGGTTTTCTGTTTTTGGACATTTAGCTTGTGTTGTTTACGTTATGGTGTGAGTTCAAAAAATAAATAAACGATATTATGGTCATGGTGTACATTGTCATTTTTCACAAAAACTGCATCGTAACGGTAAACAAAGGAAAGCATTGAGCCCATAAATTGGTAAATCAATAAAATACCACATTAAAGTTTATTGCGCTGATTGGAAAATTCAATATGGAATTTATCTCTCAGAAACAATAAACGAGGAAAATGAACATTCTCATAAGTTCGTGGAACACCTAGACATAACTCGATTACACGTGTACAACTGTTTTGTTTTGATTGTGATGTATACTTTTTATTGCGAGAACATTTTTATAATTCCCATTCAATAGAATAGAAATTATGAAAATGTTTCAAATCAATTTGAACGTCTTTGTTTGTTTGTTTGATATAATTTGTGTGTAATTTGTTATTGTAGAAATGTAATTTCGTGTGGGTAAATGAGTCTGAACATAGCGGAGTAAAGCGTAAACTTAGCCTCTTTACCCGTGAACACGGTCGTCAGACTTTCACTGAGATGAGAAAACAAGAGCTTTCACGTGCGTGAAAGCACTTGTTTTCTTTCACGTTTTTCACGTTTCATGTCTTGCGACCGTGTGTCCGTGTCTGTGATTGCATACTTAGTAATATGTATGAATTTGGTGTCAGCTATACCTTTATGCACAAAATTACACAATCATTATTGGTTTTGACGGGTATAATTTTTTTTTCGTTTTTACGCAGGTCCGTGCCTTAGACGTATAATGAGAGGGAATGGGCCGTGCCCACCTCAGAATGATCTTGTGAATACTTTTTAGGCCGGAAAATATAATTTCCGCGCGATAAACGAAATTTGGCGCAACGAAGTGGCGGGTGTCACTTACTTTATAATATTTTTTTATGTTACTGGCCAAAGCCACTGATAGATAGTGTATACTAGTTCCCTAGTGCTAATTTAAGGTTATTATCTCATCTAAACTGTAAATAAATTTTCTCTTAAAAATATATATTTTCGGTATGAAAATTCTAAGAATAATATCTTGTTTGACTGTCAACAGTTTGATGCTTGCTTAGGATACCTCGTTAACAGAATAGGGTCGGTCGCGGTAAACTGTCAATTGTATACAATTAGGGCTTCTGTTAGTTCAGTTCCTTAGGGTGCTAATGAGATAAAAACTCAATTATGCCCCCCATACTAAACATCAAACGACGGTAATTAGACTATAATTTACAGTGGTCGGAAAATGGCTTTTGTGACATGTTTTAGTTTAAATATTAAATATGTTCATTGAACTAAAATCGAAGGATTATGCAGTTTTTAAATAAAACTTACTATAGGAAACATAGAAAAAATAATCATGAAATCCACACACTCTAATCCTACAATAATATTATAAATGCAAACGCTTTTGAGCTCGTGAGTGTGAAACTGTGAATGTTTGTAACTTCATCACGCTAAAACGGCTGGAGCGATTTTAATAACACTTGTCATGAATTACCTGATATCCTGGTGGTACAGGGGGCACAGGTAGCATTCAATAAAACTTCTTTTGTTTTAAAGGATTTCTTAATTTGGCATCTATGTTTTAATGATGTTTAGAAAAATATATTTTAATCTATTAACCGAAGGTTTGGCCTCTTAAACTTTTATTATTTCGTATTCCTAACTTTCATTTAGTCATCGCTAAGGTAATTAAAGTTAAGTTGTTCAAGTCCAAACAAATTTCAACTTCGGTTAGTCGTTTAGAACAAATAAAGCTTCGAATCTAAGCTCTGAAATTGTTAAGCCTACTTGTACTTTGACGCAACTTTTGTTTGTTACTTTGACAATCGTTATGTAATTTCAACTTAATATATTTTCAGAAGTAAATTATTGAAATTACACAATAAATAATCATACACGAAATACTCTTTTGTTTATGCATGGTTGAAGTCTGATGTTTTAAAATAAGACTTTTGTGCCAAATTGAAGTATGTCATTGAATTGAGAATAGGTTATTGTTTTTTATTGTTCCTTTACATGGTGGATTTAAATATTTATGGTCGAATTTCGATCAGACGGTTACCTCTAGTCTTACTAAATTGACATAGCCCGACCAAATGAGGGAGACATGTTGCATGCCTACCTCATTTGGCAGCACAGTGCTTTTTGAGCGTACAAATCTTTTACCTTTATATTAATATAAAATTATGCATTCCTCAAATCTTGGCGGTCAAAACGCCCGCTTGAAGATTAACCTTCAGTCAAAAATTGTCTAAGTATAAATTTGCATCTACCTCATCTGGTCTCCTCATCACCCAAAGGTTGGCTGGAAGAAAATGCCATAAGGCATTAAGCCCGCCTATGTACTCTGTTGTGTGCAAAAAGTATAATAAAAAAAAAAAGTGATTTCTATGCATGCCGCTATTGACAAGAAAGTAGATTGTGTTGCTACTTGTTGTTGACAATCACACGTGAGGTTTGTACAGAATTACCATTTTTTTACGGAGGGTTAGTGAGCTACCATTTAGATTAGGCCAGAGGCGTATCGCGGGTATCGTCCGCTCGGGGCGGAGGAGAATTTTGCCGCCCCCTAGGACAATTTTGCCGCACCTTTAATTAGGCTTTCCAATGTAATTGTACATTGTTTTGCAAACATTTCAAACAAACAATCAAAAGCGTTTTTTATTTACGTGGATATTATTCGCGCTAATTTTTTTATATTTTTTTTTCGCCTTTTTTCTGCCAGTGCTTGCATATAATTTAATGTGTTTAATAGCTAAGTAGCAGAAAAATAATCACGTAAATAAAAATAGTGCGAACACGAACTAATTTTAAAAGATTTTTTGCGCAAGAACCGCCATCATTATTTAGCAATTAAAATTTACGCACCGTCAAAGAATAATTCTTGATGATTATGAAATATTCCTTTTTTTAATGGCTCCGACTTTATAGTTTTGTTAGAAATATGAAATTGTCAAATATTATTTCCTGTGAAATTTTGCCGCCCACGAAAAATGCCGCCCGGGGCGGGCCGAACGCTACGCCACTGGATTGGGTGAAAGTATATTATGTATTAAAGTGGCTGTTATGTAATAGCGAGTCTATTTAGTTAATAAGACACGATGGTGGATATAAAATTTTAGATGAAGCATAAAGTTTTATCGCTCGAAGTACAGTCATTTGAGACGAAAAATAAATATAGTAACCCTTCTACATTAGCTTTTATTATATTCTTAATCTAAGTGCATGTAATGTGAGTTGAAGCTATGGAGAAGGTCAGGAGGCGAAACAATGAGTTTTCTTATTTGAATTGAATGCATTTTGTTGCTCAGTTTCATAGACTATTAAAAAAAGTATTGTTTGTTTAAACAACATTTTATTTTATGAACTACATCTTATCTTACTAATATTATTAACACGAAAATGTTTCAGTTTGTAAGTGTATTACATGTTTGTTACTTCTTCACGCTTAAACGGCTGGCACGATTTTAAAATAGCGATTATAAAATTTTCCAGAAAGTTAGCAGAAAGGCTACTGCTGTAAAAAATAAGCGTTGAAATAAAAATTGAA
Organism: Cyclargus thomasi; assembly: GCA_026546445.1. Lineage (NCBI taxonomy): Eukaryota > Metazoa > Arthropoda > Insecta > Lepidoptera > Lycaenidae > Cyclargus > Cyclargus thomasi. The sequence continues at coordinate 7,600 of JAOTAV010092164.1, read as the reverse complement.
AATATATTACCTGCATTTAAATTTTAAAGCTTAAGGTATTGGCATTCATTACAACTTGTGCGTACATAACTGCCCCAAACTTTTTCAGGACCCTTATAAAGAGCCGTGAAATACAGAACTATTTTCGATCCTTAATTCAAAGTCCTTCCAAGATCCTTAAAGTAGTCTGAATTTTGGGTCTTGAATTTGTTTTCACTTATATCTTGAGTCCTAGAATTTGAGTCTTCAATTAAAGTTTTATTTCCAGGAGCGCAATGATGTTAATCAAATCGAATTTGACTAGGCACAGTATAACATCTGTATCGCAAAATCAGAAACTTAAGATTTATTGGCCAGTAAGTGCGGTAGTTTGTCAAGGGAATAGATACATAGTGTCGGGGATACACATTACCAAAGTTGTTGATAATTAATCTTAAGTGTGCGGGGCCCTAATGGGCGAGGGGTCAACATAAACTGGTCGTGTCGCATCACTAATTATAGAACTTTTCACGTAAAACCTTGGTTCTTTTACAGGTTAGGTATTTGTGTGTGTGTGCCCTCTGCTTGAAATTTCAGCTTCCTTCTCCTTTCAAACAGCTGAATACTTTTCTCTATAAAACTTATAAAAAAAAAAGTTCAATTTCGGTAAAAAACAAAGCGCGAATTTCTTCGAAATAAATTTACGGAAAAGATAAACATGATTACGTAACTGTACTTTGACATGATCTTTTGCGAAAGAAAATAATATTATTAATTGGAGTAAGGTCAGTCTAACTCCTTAAACAAAGCGAAAACTTGTCGACTTATAATAATTGTTTATTGAAGTTCGCTTTTAAAGTTATGTCTTTGTATTCCGACTGCAAATGAGACAAACTATGAGACCTCAAGTTGTGCTTCTGTTTCGTGTACTAGAGATAAGTTGAAGTGTTGTGTCCACTCTGTTAAGTTCCTGTTAGCTTTATACAACAATATTTAGTACTTATTTCTATCTTAGAGTAGTACTTACAATGCCTGCGTTTTCATTCTGTATTTAATAGGTGCTTGAGGCTACCTGGAACCTTGTCATGTACCTCTATTACACCCCAATTCCTGCCAATACAAATTTCCACGTGCCCAAGAAATCCACGCGCCAAAAAATATTTTTAGTTGCGAATGACGGAACCATTTGTCGAAATTAAAACCAATGTTTTTTTATCACAAATACTATTGTATTAGCGATACCCGCCATAATATTCTTTTTTTTCATGTTATTGACATGAATGACAAAGCATTTTGCCAACACGAGGGTCTCCGATCAGCCAATTACACCGCGCCCTTTGCCTGCGGAAGCGTCTGTCAATTCACGCTTTACAAAAAGGAGAGTGACACAATATTTTTGGCCTTCTTTCTACTAAACTACTAACTCAAACGGGCGTCCATGGCCTAGTCGATAGACAGCTTTGGTTTGCACTCGAGACGGTGCAAGGTTTGATTCTGGGTGGAGGTGAGTCGTGAAAAACATTTAGTATCGTCGAGTACTCGACGAATTTAATCAAAGGCCCGACTCCCTGGAACCTTATTTTTTTTAAATAAAAATAAGGGGTTTTTAACACGCCACTTTTCTGTAAGGCTGTATCACTCCGGTTAAGCCCGCCCATTCGTACCGAAGCATGGCTCTCCCACGGCATCCTCATTAAGATGTACTTGAGATCGGAAATCGTCTCATTGGTACACGCTTCCATCCGGGATTGAACCTACACCATTTAAATTGATTTAAACAGGTGTTGAGATGTAATAAGCAAACCGGAAAAAAAGGTTTCCTGATGAAGAAATTGCAGATATTCCTAGTAGTCTTCGTGAAGCACACTATTGTAACCCTCGAAAAATATTTTTGGTCGACCTAGCCGGTGGTTAATTTGTTGTTGTCAAGTGGTTTGTATAAAAATGACAATTTTTTGAAACAGGTAACCTGGTGTCACTTTAACACACCGCCATCACTTAGATTGGTCAAAGCACAGTAAAGAACAAATCTGCATTTACAGATTTTTCACAAAATCTATATATTTATACGCGGAAAACTAAGACGCGTAAATTGTGAAAAAGCATGCAATTTCTCTTAGTTATAGTAGATATGGAGGAGGAGGGCGGAATACCAATATTTTTTAAAAATATGCTGTTATCTAACATATTTTTAATAAATAAAACGCTACGCACACTACTACAACGCTACAATATTTTGAAATGACACGATAATCGTGCACATCGTGTTTTTTTTTTAAGAAAATTAAATGGTCAGGTAACGAGACCTTAATGCCAAAGTGAAGTCTTAGATTTAATTGAGATTAGATTTTAGTTTTTTTATAGCTCCTCTACACGATGGATTCAAATATTTATGGTCGAATTTGACACATCACATCACAGGGCGACCTCTAGTTTATTTAACAGCATCAAATTTATAGTAACCATGGCACCTATATAAGGTAGTAATCGTGTTATAAATGAGCTGAACCAATATCGACCGTTTGCGGGGAAACAGGTGATGGCTATTGAGCGGTTCTCGACAGGCTGTGACAATATTTACTTAGGTACAGCATAAATAACATACAGTAATACTAATCTTAATATACAATACTAACAAATAATAAAATATCAAGAAAAGTTCAAAGATGGACTGAAATTACAAAATAGTTTTATAAAACTCTAAAAAGTTTTAACATGAGCCTTGGTAAAAACAAATAAAAGAGAGTAACAAAAAAAAGATATAGGCGACCAGTCCAGAGACCGTCATTTTTAATAATATTAAAAAAAAACATAGACTAGAATGGAACATCGTATCTTTTGACGTAAAAGGTTTCATGTTTGAGTGGTTAGCAAGTTATTGTCCGTTGAGAAAATCAATCGTTTCACCAGAGTATATTATATAGAACCAGTAGTCTTATCTTTATAGAAACGGACTGCGCGCGGCTTAAATGCGTGCGTCCTGTGCGCCTATGGTGGACTATGGTTGTTTCTATGAATATGACCTACTTATTTCTAAATACGATCGTTTTTCTAGACTATTAAGTATTCATTTTGAAAGCATCTTGCTACCAAAATATGTCAGAAACGCTAGGGATACAGGTAGTCTACTGTATTAACGTATATTGTAATAGTCCGGTCAAATTAACCCTGCCATAATATTGTTCGCGACTACAAGCGTTCCTAATCGAAGCACCGCCTACATTCGCTTGGTTACTAAAAACAGCTTCGTATTTACCGGCAGGGTTGGATTTTTTGCCGTCAAAAAGCCACATTCGGCACGAATGGCTCGGCTCGGAGATATATCTCGATAGACCTTGGACAGAAATTTTTTGCTGATTTTTATTCTGCCAGATACCCTCATATTTATTATTTTTTATTATTCGTAGGAGATATCAATAAGTTCGCCGACTATGTATTGTAACCCTCACGATCCGATGACAAGCGCTCACTTCTATCCCGAAATCCCGATATCTTGTGGAGGATTTGGCCCTTAACATGTGGGATGAAATTCTTCGAACACTTGACTATTGTAGTCTTCAAAATAACTTGGCACATAATCCATACTAATATTATAAATGCTAAAGTGCGTCTATCTGTTACATCTTCAAACCCAAAACCGTGGAGCCGTGGAAGAATTTTAGTGCAATTGCGGGCATCATTGGTCCTGTCACGGTCACTAATTTATGTGCGTTCGCATATAAGGTAAAATTAAATAAATTTTACTTTTACAACGATATAATATTAATAATTTACTATTACTATAATTAGAGTTAAGTGAGCGTCCACGGCGGTTGTAGGTGTCGTAGTGGAGTCGTGGCCGCGGACTCTGTACCGCGCCGTATTCCCGTGCGTGTGAGTGGGGCGGAAGAATTGTGAGACGTGCGGGCCGCGCTGACGTTTAAACAGGTTGATCGGAGCTAACGCGCGGACAGCATCTAGTTTTATTTAACTTTGAACATAAAGTTTCCTAATATATATAAGTCTTCCTAGGACGAATGGAGTTTAGGACCAATCTATACTGCAATGTCACGTGTCGTTGCAAGGCACTTGAGAGACACACGGAAAATTTTTGTAGCAAAAGTTTCGCGTGTTTGCATCGTAATAAATACAGTTTACGCTAAACAAAATTTGAGCTTTGAAAAGGAAATACAAATCAACCGCTCTATACGGTATAATACAAATTCTCTTGAAAAGTCATAGGATTATTTACCGTAGTGAAATAGAATGTAATAACAATAATTATATCTATGGACGCTTCACACCATGTCAGTCTGGCCCCGTGCTAAGTACCCGAGGGACTTGTGTTACGGGTACCAGACAACGGAAATATATTTAATACTTTTATACTATACGCATATTTAAGATTTTTATTATATGATACACACATTTAATATACATCCAAGAATCAGGAACATTGAAAAACTTGCTCCGTCGGCGGGATTCGAACCCGCGACCCTCGGCTTAAGCTACCAACGTGCTTACCAACTGAGCCACCAGAGGTCGTCAATGTCTTAATAATATTGTTTTGTAGAATAATAATATATATTTTTTTATGTTATTAAGGAAAACATACAGTAGGAATCATAGATTATGATATTAAACTAATTAATTTCGAAGCACTATTTACGTGTTTTCACTAATTTTCTTTTTCATTAGTGCGTTAAGTTGCGTAAGCAATATCTGTAATAGTACTGGCACTGAAATTGTGAAGCCAACAGTTAATATATAATAAGTTTTAAAACTTTAAAACTATAAATAAAACGACCGTTATGTCATACTGGATTATATTTATTTAAAGTATCATACACGCCATACAAACTTTCCAGACGATACAAGGGACTATGAGAATAGTTTGCTTCAATACATTTTTACACTCTTAGAGATCTCGGGACAAGGTTTTTTTAAATGATATTTAGGGGGCAAGCGAGCAGACGGGTTACCTGATGGAAATTAACTGCCGTCGCCCATGGACGCCAGGTTTCTCTGCGGCCGTGGTATCATTTCGGTCGAGCCGGCCGAATTATGACTTTCCCACGGCAAAAGGTGCAAAATTATAGGACAAACGAATTACCCTATCAATTGACCGTGAATAAACTACCGTGAAATGAATTACCCTATCAAAAACTTATTCACCTAAGGATGAACACACACAACCCTAAGGTACCCTTTTGACTTTCTACCCGTCAACCCTGTGTTCATCCTTAGGTAGGTTAGGTAGGTTACCTTAAGGGTTATGTGTGTTCATCCTTTATTTAATAAACTTCGATACTTAATAAAAATACTTAGATATTTTATGCTACCTAATCATACTTTCTACTATTATAATATTATCAATGCAAAAGTCTGTGAGTTTATAAATATTTTTTTACTTCTTTACGTTAAAACGGTAGAAACGATTTTGAATAAAAGTACTATGTAGCTAGCTTGTTTACTGGATTAACAAAAAAGTTGCGGGAAAGTATCTATCATATTTTTCTCTTTGAGAACCACGGGTAACACCGCGAGATGCAACTAGTCTGTAATAAATCGAGCTAGTGCTTAGATCGTCTGTGGCCTAGTGGGTAAGATATTTGGTTCGTACTCGAGAGGGTGCGGGTTCAAACTCGGGTGGAGGCGTGTACACTGAGATATTTTTCGATCTCAAATACATAATACGGATGCTCAATGCCGTGGGTGAGCCATCCTTCGGCACGAAGGAGCCGGCTCGACCGGAAAATACCATGGCTTCACAGAAAACTGGCGTAAAACGGCGTTGTGCTGTGTTTCTTTCAGTGAGTGAGTTAACCGGTGGCCCAACTTCCCTAATCCCCTGTCCCTACTCCCATACACTATTCCCTCATAAAGGCCGGCAACGCACTTGCAACTCTTCGAATGCCATGAGTATCCATGGACGACGGCAGTTGCTTTCCATCAGGCAATAAACAAAATATAAAAGCGAATTAGGTAAAGATCTCAATAATATTTCGCTACCAATCTGAATCTGAACATTTGAAGTAAGCTCAAAGGCATCCCAATGGTATTGTAGGTCTCAATATCAAAAGCGAAATTTCTGGAAGATTATTAGAATAAATGCTTCACTCCCGAGATCTCTAATCCATTTATAATATCAAATCCATTTGTGCAATGTGCAGTAGAGAAAAAGAAAACATGGGCCTTATGTAGGCCGCGTGTAACTTAAAGATCGCTGGTGAAAATGGTTAAACTTGTGATTTTGGTCTGAACTTTTGGTCGAGCAACGGGAATAAGTCGATGGAGATGGGCTATGCAAATGCTAGAAAGGGGGGGTCAGACAGGACCTAGACGTTTTCGTTTCTGAAGAATCGCCATACAAAATGACATAAGGCGAACGCTTATGTCATTTCCATACATTTTTTGGCGATTCTACAAAGAAGCGAAGACGTTTAGATCTGGGCAAAGCCCCAAGGTCCGATTTTTATGCGTCTGCGCATCCGAGAGCAGTCCGCGTCCGAGCGGCGAGGCCATAGTATGGAAGGAATAAGGAAATTTAAAAATTATTTGTGATTTTCATGTGTATCGGCCAAATCGCTTTATCGTATCGATGTTAATAAATTTGAAATAAAGCCTTAGTGAAGATATTACATATAATGTACCGTCCAGGAAATGGCTCTACAGCCAGTTGATGGACCAAAGTTGTTTGGTTCGAATATGTCAATTTCATGTCGTGATCTGTCGGCCGGGTTTAACTTAAGAACCAAAATACGTCCGCAATTTGGCTATGATCAACTTCTTTTTTAGCACAACTTCTCTGATAGTACATGCGAATTTGCCGGGTGTCACCACTTACCAAGCGATCTTTAGAATTGCATATAGCCTACAAAAACGTTTTAACTTTTCTACAACTCCATTCAATTTACTTATACTACACACATTTTTAGAGTGTTAATATTTCCATAAATCGTGTACAGTATAGATGTACCCTTAATTAATAAATAAAAATAAACATAAATAATTATATTCTTACAATAATTTGACGTAATAAAATGATAATTACATATTATAGTCTCTATATTTTATATCTCCTCTCGAATTATAAATATTATACATCTTTTTAATCATAAATTATATTCATTTACCTAAAATACCATGGACATACGTGTATAATAATATAACTTTTGAAATATGCGCACCTTTTATTCCTTTTTTAAAAATAAAATGACATACATTTCCGAACTCGGTTTTGATGGGCATTGAGACTAAATGTGTTCTAGATCATTTCAGGCTTTCGACCCAGTTCCATGTTCAAAAGCCCTCACAAAATGTATATACATTTAAGTTACAATAAACATGTTGAATGTATCAAATTAACATTTAATTTTATTTGAGTGTAAAAAACCTGCCAAGTGAGAGTTGGATTCGCCCTGAAACCGTACCAGTATAGAAAAAAACACTTGAAAAACTTATTCAGCTTAGAAGGTGTAGAAGTAATGGTCTGCCAAGTCAAGCAAGGTACTGCAGCACTATCTAGTATTAAAAATGAAGAAACCGGCAAAAAAATCTTAAGCTGTGGGATGTAAGTCTGTGTTTTGATTACACGCAACGGGCTTACAACGCTCTCCGAGTCCAATATAATAATGCACTAAGAGTGATGTTGGGTCTTCCA
>JAOTAV010092153.1:0-11370 GCA_026546445.1 Cyclargus thomasi | reverse complement strand
GTATAAAAGTATTAAATATATTTCCGTTGTCTGGTACCTGTAACACAAGCCCTTCGGGTACTTAGCACAGGGCCAGATTGACGTGGTGTGAAGCGTCCATGGATATTATTATTATTTAGTAGTCACTAGCTCCTTGTGAAAAACTTGTCATCTATGATATTATTATAATACCTTCATTTATTTAATATCTTCAATATTTTGATTTGTGATTTGGGGGTCGTACAGCGAAAACGCAAGACGGACAGACGGATCGACGGAGAGACGGACAGATTCACGGACAGACATCGAAACTTCGGTTTAAAGATCTTTATTTCCCATTAAGACATTTCGTCACTTGTATGAGAATAATATAACAGTAATAGGGTCCCGTTTTTATTACCTTTGTGTACGGAACTCTAATAACGCAACCATACGCCACTATCGTAGTTAGTAATTCGATTTGTGAATCATGTCAACACACATTTTGAGTGGCTAACAGCCTGTTAGAGTTCATTTTGGCCTGTGCATATATATCTCGGTGGTTTTGAATATTTAAAGCGTTCATAAATGTCAAATCGTGTTGATATTCCGGAGTAGATACCAGTAGAGTGCTTCAGTCTTAGGTTTGATTGGAGAATGTTTAAAACTATTAAATTAGACTGCTAAATAAATGTAATGTATGAGTACAGTGAGTATTTCACCGAGTCTCACATACCCCGGTGGTCCTCCCCAGACAGGTGGGGATGCATAAATATATTTCCCCAATTAAAAAAAGGGCTCGTACGCGGTATCTATGGACACTTTACACCACGTCAATCTGTCCCCGTGCTAAGTACCCGAAGGACTTGTGTTACAGGTAACAAGAGACAACGGAAATATATTTAATAAATTTATACAATACACACATTTAAGATTTTTATTATAAAATGCACATATTAAATACACATCCATGACCCAGGAACATTGAAAAACTTTTTGTTCCGTCGGCGGGATTCGAACCCGCGAACGCTGGCGTGAGCAACCAAGGTGCTTAACCATTGCGCTACAGAGGGCGTCGATATAGTGATAATTATTTTTCTTAAATGTATAGAGCTCATCAAATCAACCAATCAAATAGATCGGTTGCTTCGTTTGGGCCTGAAAGAAAGACATACAAACAAATTCAGTTTTTTTAAAGATATTTAGGGGGCAAGCGAGCAGACGGGTTTTTTTTTTAAAGGTTCCACTCCTGGGACCGCCTTGTTCCCCCTTTCGGAGGAAAGGGACAATTTTTACATATATTTATATCTTTCTACATTTTTGGGATTGTTATGGTTTTACGTGTTTATTTACATTTATACATTGCATTTCCTATTTTTATCATTTAACAATTTTGTTTTCGTTTTCTGATTCTGCAATTAATTGTACATTCTTGTTTGGATTATCCTATAGAGCAGACGGGTTAACTGATGGAAAGCAATTACCGTCGCCCATAGACACTCATAACATCCGAAAAGTCGCAAGTGCCTTGCCGGTCTCTATGAGGGAATAGGAATAGGTGGGTTAGGGAAATCGGGCCACCGGTAAACTCACTCACAAAACGAAACACAGCACTTTGGCATTTCACGTCAGTTTTCCATGAGGCCGTGGTATCCAATGGCCCATTCGTGCCGAAGCATGGCTCTCCCAGGGCAAATTTATATAACCTAGGTAAGGCCGTATCTACACTGTACCTGTGGGCTGTGGTGAGGATTCAATTTTGTGTTAAGGTAACGAGCCACCATTGTTCCGCGTTGTTGTTATTAGATCAACTTCGAAGTTTACGAGGTTATCGAGTACACGCTTGGTTAAGCAAATATTACCCCCGGGTTTTGTATCTGGTTATGTATATACTATAGTCGTGTTATTTGGAAGTCTGTGAAGATATTCTTCATCAGAATATTAGTTAGTAAGGACGTCCCAAAAATATTGGAAAAAAGAAGAGAAAAAGAAGAAAATATTGGTGAAAGGATGACGGCGACAGCTTAAATTTTCTCAAAGATATGGCAACTTAAAAATTACATAAAATTGACCTTCCTAAAGCGCTCCATATAAAACGATACCTAGTTATGACGTCACCTCTAGGTAGTTTGTACGCACCGCGGGAAGACTATTCGATAACAATGTTAAATATTGCTTTTATGATAGTGGTATCATAACAAAAGTTGTTGTTAATTACTCAATTTATCGTATGGTATATAAATATTTAAAAATTGTAGTACTAAAAAAATTACTTGCCGGCCCAACTTTGAAGGCTTATTACAAAAAATGTATAGGAGTTATTAGGCTGAAATTTGGGAGATACTTATTGTTTTACCATTATTTCTCAATTTTATTTAAAAAATTAGCAAATTTTCGGCCTTGTCGACGTCCCTATTGTAGCCCAAACCTTTTCGTAGAAGTTTTGCCCTGATATCCTTCAGTCTTCGGGGAATTTCCATCATGTAATATTTTAAGTTCCGAGCCGAAAATGAGTTTTAACCTCAGGAATGAGGTTAAGTGCCACACTCGGAGGATTATTTTAACCATTACTTTAGTCGAATCCAATTACTTTATTAATCCATAATCGCGGATCTAAGTAATTTGGTCGGGTTATGTCAAACTTAGCCGACAGATCAAGACTTACATGGAATTGACATATATGACGACTAAATGACGTAGGTCCGACAACTAGCTCTCTTTCAATTTCCCCCATCATACGTAGAAAATGTTGTAAAATAGAAAGACTTACTACTGAAAATAGAAGATTTTCACAAAATAAAATATTTAACTATTCATTGGTGGGTTACAAAATTCGAGGGACAAAACGTGGTGATTTGAGATGTCAAACGGCAGCCTGTCACTTAAAAGTGGCAATTTGTATGCTGCCGACCACTGACTTCCTTTTTTGCCACCGGGCGCGCTGTACGCACCTACTTGCACCCAGCAAATAATAAACTATAATGTTTTTTGTAAAAAAAAAACATATTCAAAACCCGTTGCCTATAATGTAAGTGGATATTATCAACGTCTCTATCGATGGAATATGCAATAAATATTGACACCATACCTCCGGGCGAGATGGATGATTCCACTGTGGAAAATTTTAATAGAAAATATCGATACTTATATTCCTTGGGGCCGTGAGATGTTATAAAGGTTTGAGCATGTTGTGCCCGGCTGCAGCGTGTTGGTACGCAACGCAAAGCCGCCTCTGTTGTATCAATGTATACTGCTTCGAGCGCAGTCGGACCGCAGCACAAAATCCGCTTCTATGTTTCGAAGCGCACCGCGTCCGGCCGTATGGGGCAGCGGCTAGCAAATAATATGAAAGCGGATTTTCAGCTGCGCCCAGATACGCTGAGGCCCAGCATAGTTTACTCGAACATTAACACCCCAGTGCGTATGATATAATTCTGAAAATGGATCCGTATTATATACACACTATTTGGACGCTTTGACACAATTTCTCTCGCATTTTCCTCCCACAGATATGATACAGAATAACGTTTTGTGAGTTTTATAAATGTTTCGATTTATTTTAAATCTGAATGTTACAAAAATTAATGATTATTGTCTCAGTAACTTTCGCTCCAGAGTTTTACGAATTGCCTTTGGGAATATGGTATTTTAAGATCTAATCCAGTCTTAGTTACTTTCCAGCCTTCTTATGAAATTTTGATAAGATCACTTTGAGGATATATTTCACTTTTTTCTATCCCTAAAAAGCCATAATATTGTCATTCGCGTCTAAAGAAGTTTCACTTCCTGTGCTACAGTTCCAGCGCGGTAGACTGACTGTGCCCCAAATATTGCGTCAGAATTACATGAAAAATTTTCCCAACTGTACCGGACTAAAAATGATCCCCCATCATACAACAACAAAAACAAGACGACAATATCACGAACGTCGCGGTCACGTTAACGCTACGCTCTTTGTCAATGCCGCCATAGTAGACTTTATACAGTAGAACAATTTTACTATAAAATTAAGATTGTTAAACACATAGGCTTTTCGATTCAGATTGCAACGAAGTGATGCGATAATTAAGGTAAGGCAAATTGGAAAAAGCATAAGTTAAGCATAAGGCATTAAAATCGGAATTTAATTTGTCTATGCTTAAGGATTATTGCTTACACATTCTTTTACGTCGATCTAAAAAATACAGAACCCAAAAATGTTGTGTGTTGTGCGTACTGCTATTGTACGGTATTTCAGTTTTTCCGCATTAATGAACTAAACTTGATTCTAGGTTCATAACGGCCATTCCGGAAGTATGTAGCCAGAGTAAGATTTGGTTTAGCTCAGCGCGTTTGGGTGCGTTTGTCCTACTCAATTTAGCATAATAGTCTACTGTGTACTGCTTATATTGTGGCGGCACCCGGGGGACCCGCCTGAGGCTTATCCGCTTACGTGCTGACACATTTCTGGGATAGTTTTTGTGCCTCTGTAAGTCTCCACCGCGGGCTCGTTTTGTTTAATCTGCGTTTGATATGTTTCTGTAGGATCGAGAGTGAAAGCTCAGAGATACCTTTAATGTTTTTATTACGAAAATTTGTCGTTTGTTATTCAACGACAGAGGTGTTGAAGTGAAACATAAAAATTGTTAGTTCATTTTTGTAACTTCTCTCAAGTTTTCGTTTTAACTTTTTATGTAATTTTTTTATTTAGAAAATTTCCTTACACCAAAATTAAAGTAATTTAGGGCTAGTAAATGCTAGTACTGAGCTCATTCGCTGGATGTGTATAGCGCGCACGATTAAAAAAATCGTTGAAATATAATTAGTTTTAAAATTTAATTAAATAAATGTTAAATATTTTTTTATGATTTTAAGTATTTGTTGTTAAGTGGCAACAGAACTACATATTCTGTGACAATTCCAACTTTCTAGTTATTATCGTTCTTGAGACACAGCCTGGATATAGACAGACAAACAGATGGACAGACAGACAGACAGACGGGAAACCCGACAGGAACCCTTGCAATGTAAACATCAAGTTGATATGTACATTTCTTGAATGCCTATATATACTACATAAATACATACATACTTTTGAAAAACATAACCCTCCTTCTGGCGCAGTGGGGTAAAAAGACAGGTCGAGCTTAATGTGGCCCCCGTATTAGCGGGAATGATTACGAAATAACGCAGAGTCGTCACTGTCACCTTAATATATTCAGGAGCGCGACCTACATACAGTAGCCCCTACCATGAGTTTGAAGCGATAGTATTTGTCGATACTCGAAAGCGACAACGGAAATTATTAGAATGTCAATTTTAGTTCCGCAAGTGACCGCTAGAGGCGCTTTGCAATTTGGCCATAATATAAATTTACGTAGTCGCTATCGAGTATCGACAAACACTGTTGCCGTGGTTCTCCACTATGCTCGACCGGAGTGATACGACGGTCTCACAGAAAACTGGGGTGAAACGGCGTTGTGCTGTGTTTCGTTCAGTGAGTGAGTTTACAGGGGGCCCAACTTCCCTAATCCACCTATCCCTATTTCCATTCCCTATTCCCTCATAAAAACACAACGCATTTGCCACGATGCCGTGGGAGGCATAGCTCTCCCTCCTCTCTCTTCGATACGAATGGGCTGGCTCGACCGGAGTGATACCACGGCCTCACAGAAAATTGGCCTGAAACTGCGTTGTACTGTGTTTCGTTTAGTAAGTTTACCGGTGGCCCAATTTCCCTAATACCCTATCCCTATTCCTTTCCTCATAAAGCCCGGCAACGCACTTGCGACGCTTCGGATGTTACGAGTGTCCATGGGTGACGGCATTTGCTTTCCATCAGGTAGCCCGTCTGCTCGCTTGCCCCCTAAATATCATAAAAATATATATGTACTTTTGCTTGAAACTCATGGTAAAGGCCACTGACAAATAATAATTGAGTTTGAGCCGCGTCGTGATGAGAACTCGCGTGTTTGACGCTCGGCGTTATAGATCATTTCAATTTTCACTATTACTTTATATCATTTCCATAATCATTTCTAATATTTCGTAAAGTAAAATCGGGAATAACAATTCACAGTTTTTGTAGTTTTTTAGGGATTGAATAGACGTTTATTTATTAAAATCGTGTATAACAAGTACCTGTGCCCCGCGATGTTGCCTGGGTTTTATAGGTGTAAATCAATTGTGACGTTTTTCTGTAAAAAGTCCCTTTTCTTTTATAGGATTTACTTAGGATGCCATCTAATGCCATGGTAAATATCACCAAAATCGCTCCAGTCCTTTTAAAGTCAAGAAGTAAGAAATATACACAAAAACTGTCGCATTTATTATATTAATAGGATAATATATTTTTAAGTTCAAGCAGCAAAAAATCTGCTCGCAAGGGAAAAAGTTAAAATGTAGTCTTGTCACGTTTAGCGGATGCTACGGGCCGCTGTAATTGATAGCAGAAGATGGATCGTCGCGCCACAATAAACAAAATGATCCAGTAAGTCGATCAAGACGTAGTCCATGTTAAACCTATAAATCTCGAAACGTACGTAATATCTGCCGATACGCGGTGCCAGCTGTGACTTCGCGTCGCTCAGCCGCGCGAATCATGCTTTCTGAGCGCTGTAACGCTGAAAGCTTGCATCGATGTGTTAGTCTGTTTGAACTTGGTCTACTGGTTCGCTCCATCTATTGTGGTCGTGCGATGGGGACAGTCTATTAATTAGTCTACTTGTTCCTTGTTCCTGTCGTTGTTATTATGTTTTTAATTCAGCAATGACAATACCATTTTAATTCTAAGCTGAGTTTAGGCACAAGTGGATTTTTTTAATTTTAAAAAATTGGAGAACTATTAGAAATGAAGTAAAATAAATCCTATAAAAGAAATGGGACTTTTTACAGAAAAACGTCACAATTGATTTGCACCTATAAAACCCAGGTAACATCGCGGGGCACAGGTACTTGTTATACACGATTTTAATAAATAAACGTCTATTCAATCCCTGAAAAACTACAAAAACTGTAAATTGTTATTCCCGATTTTACTTTACGAAATATTAGAAACTATTATGAAAATGATATAAAGTAATAGTGAAAATTGAAATGATCTATAAAGCCGAGCGTCAAACACGCGAGTTTTCATCACGACGCGACTCAAACTCAATTATTATTTGTCAGTTGCCTTTAAGTTTTCAAGCAAAAGTATATATATATATTTATTATATTTAGGGGGCCAGCGAGCAGACGGAATACCTGATGGAAAGTAACTGTCGTCACCCATGGATACTCGTAACATCCAAAGAGTAGCAAGTGCGTTGCCGGCCTTTATGAGGAAAGGAATAGGGATAGAGGATTAGGGAAATTGGGCCACCGGTAAACTCACTAAACGAAACACAGTACAACGCAGTTTCAGGCTAATTTTCTGTGAGGCCGTGGGTGATACTCCGGTCGAGCCAGCCCATTCGTATCGAAGAGAGAGGAGGGAGAGCCATGCCTCCCACGGCTATGAGCATCCGTATCATGTACTTGAGATCATAAAATTCATGGTATACGCCTCCACCGTGGTTTGAACCACCCTCTCGAGTGCAAACCAAAGGTTTTACCCACTAGGCTACGGAAACTCTAAAACCTACTCTAATTATGTTCCTTTTCCTATAATTTAGTGAGGAACTAGCTTTTTCCCGCAGCTTCGTTTGTGTTATAATATAAACTCAAAAAGGCCAAACACAATCTCTAGCGCACAAATGCTGCGAGATTTTTTAAACAAGGTATAGGAATCGGAATCGATCGATCTAGAAGTTTGTAGAAAATTGTTACAAAATTATAACACAAAGTAGAGTAGGTATCACCATAATTTAACGGAGCTCGGTAATAAAAACTTAACGCAATTAGTAAGCACTTAGCGATACTTTACAAATTACAGCGCTAACTCCCCACGGGAAAGAAGGAATATTTAAATAAGTTGGAACGTGGCTCATGGCTCTATTAGGAAAGTTTATATCGAGAAACTTACGGATACATACGAAGTTTTGTAATGAACAGACAGAAACTGAGCGTAATTATACCCTCGTTTCTAACTCGACGCGTTCTTCTTCAAGTCGACATTTTAAACTTATTTTAGAATTTGTCGGCGACGATCTAAATCTGGTAATCTTACGCCGTCTGTCCACCGTACGCCGTCACCGTCAACGTTATTTTGACCTGATAAAATGCAACTTTATGATCTAGGCTATAAGTTTCATTTTCTAGCGACATTGCGCTGTCGTCGATGTCGTCGCCGTCATTAAAGGCGTAGAGGAAAATGGAACCTGTAGTCTATGTCATAAAGTTGCATTTTATCGGGCCGAAATAATCTTGTTATCGGTTGATAGTGTTCGTGGACAAACTGTTTATCTTTGACATACGTGACAGGTTTAAGTTTGCTCTACGTTTTACATATCGGCGACTACATGGACGATTGAGCAATGTCGCCAGAAAATGAAACTTGTAGCCGATATCATAAAGTTGAATTTTAACGGTCCAAAAAAATTTCGGTGACGGTGACGGTGTGCTGTGGACAGACGGACTTATTTTTCTTTAGGTTCTTCAGACATGTAAAATGATTATGATTCAAATGAAAGTATGTGAACTGTATGGTATCTTCTATCTTCTAATATATAAAATTCTCGTGTCACAATGTTTGTCTTCGTACTGCTCCGAAACAGCTTTACCGATTTTAACCAATTTTTCCATGCATATTCAGTAGGTCTGAGAATCGGCCAACATCTATTTTTCATCTCCCAAAATGTTAGGGGAAATTATTTATATGGCAAAACAACGTTTGCCGGGTCAGCTAGTAATGATATAATAGAAGGCCATGCTTGGCGATGCGCGATGGTTTCTACCATGGTTGCGAAGCTCAAGCACAATCGACATATTATATCGTTGACGACAAATGACAATGTCATTTTGCTAACTCGTAGTTGCTAGTCCGTTATTTCGCTAAGACTGGCTCATGTACTATTCACACGAAGTCAGTTAGCTCGTCAGAACATTCCGCACTGACTTGAAATCAATTTACACGATAGCTAGCTGCAATGCCAGATCAGCACTGACTCGGCAGTCGACTGACGTCAGTTACTGATTCAGTGTAAATCTGCCTTTAATTTCAAAATTATTTCTTTTTTCCAAGAATCATTAACACATCAAAAGTTACTGTTGACCCTCGCCCATTAGTTCAATTAAAACGTTCTAAACATAACGAGTTGCTTCCTCCGCGTCTATTTATAAAGTCATTTTATATGAAACATGAGTATTTCAGAGCACACGGGTCTTCTTACCGTGCATTTTTAATGCCTGACCTACATAATGAGAATGTGAGAAGTTCTTTGCACGTCAAAGTAATTAAAATAAGATGCGCCTTAATGATTTTCATCCGACCCGTAAAACGTAGACTGAATTACTACTGTGCAAGGAAAGTGGGAGTCTCAGTCCTTATGCTTTGGACATTAGGCTCATGTTGGAGGTAAAATAATTCTAATTGGTTCGTGCTGGTTTCATCGTTGATGTTGGAATGATTAATCTTAGTTTTAAAAGGGGATTTAAAAATTTTTGCTTACACGAAAATCATACTACCATTGATGATATAAAGATATGGCCTAATATAAGGCGTATGGCCTTCATTTTCTTAATGGCTTCTTCATACAAGGAATTTGAGAGCCATCTATGAAAAATCGATTGAACTGCGTAGTGCGATACAATATGTAGGTGTACGATGTAACCTTGTATGAACGTAAAAAACACACCTTTATTATATTAATTATTACATATTGACAAATATAAGACTATTAATTAAGGGGTAGGGTTTTTGATTAAAAGCAAATAAATCAGAAAATGTATAAATACATTTATTGTTTCTTATGTAACTGTAAAAGAAGGGTTATATATAGTTTAATTTTTCGTTTAATTTTTAATCAAATTTTAAATATAATTAACAAACAATACATATAAATAAGAATAAAACATTTGAATGTAAAATATAATTTAAAAAAAAATAAATAATTTTAAGCAATTTTATTCAAGCGGTGAATTGACCGTTGCGCTCTTTCTAGGTAGGTATTTTTTTTTAAATTTTAATTTATTGAGGTATCATTAAAATTATGTCATGACAATATTTAGTTTAAAATAATTAACGTCATGAAATGAAAACGAGTTTCATGCAACGATAATATTACGTGGTCATTTGACCGCTCCAGTTTTTACCTATAAGTCACTTTGGTTACGACTTACGAACGTAGGTACAGTTGTAGCTGCACTCGCAACTCGCAGTATAAAACTATATTTTTTATTTCTTTACACCATAAATTGTTTTTCATATTGCCGCATAAAAAGAAAAACACGTGAAAAGTTACAGAAGGCCTTTATAATAATAATATTAAATAATAATAAATGTATACAATTTATTAATAATAAATAAAAAAAAGGAGCCATAATAGTAATAATAATTAAAAAAATAATAATATAAATAGTTAATTTTCAATATAGAGGTATAGAGGTATAACAAAATGTGTGTTTTTCAATCGTTCTTTTTGTAAACAATATTTTATTTTATGTAAAAACTTTGTAAAACATAGAAATAAAAGAGTTTTATTATTATTGGCGTCTTTAATCTTGTACTACGTTTTGTCTACCAACATTTTGAAGCTTCGTCGTTTCGATTGCATTTTTCTGATTTCTTGGGCATTCTCATTTATTGTACAAGTTTACGATATCCGCCAACACCTTTACATATCCGGTGAATTGTCGAGATGACGTAGAACTATATCCGGTTACCGTCGGAAGCTGATGAAACATGAAGCAGCACTAAGACAGAATGATTAATGGCCGACGCACGGTGGCAAAAAAGGAACACTCGGAGGTCAGCAGCCTACAAATTTACAATTTTACTTTTTTTAAATGACAGGCAGTATTTTTGCATGCATCCAGGAAATAGGTCAACGTATTTGCTGTACCTCAGGAGTTTCCAGTCTTTTTCAGCCCGCGCTGCGGGAACTTGTATATTGGTATTTGATTAAAAAAGATACATTCAAAATAAAAAGGCCCTTGGAGGCTATAATGTTAAAATTTCTAGTTTCGGATAATGATGGAGGATCGACTTACAGACTACAGCCGCCCTAAAAAGGTCACTTCGCAATATTTAATAATAAGAGCGATTCATTTTGTAATTTTTCTTGTAAATAAATACTTATTTTGCAAATCAATGATTTCACAATTAATTTAAATTGATGTTGAAGTAACAATTCGAATTTTAACAAAATGTACCAAAACGAATTGTAGAGAAATTCTTTGCAATGTTGTTATTATATTACGAACTTTTTAGGTCCCCTCTGCCGTCCTCAAGCTAAAATGCCGCTATGTACAAAAAGTACTTTTTGAGTTATGAGCAAAAAACGCCGCAGTTTT
>JAOTAV010092131.1:0-11379 GCA_026546445.1 Cyclargus thomasi | reverse complement strand
TGGTTAAAATCGGTAAAGCCGTTTCGGAGGAGTACGAAGACAAACATTGTGACATGAGAATTTTATATATTAGATAAACTAATATATAAAATTCTCATACACTAGGCGGAAGTTATGCGGCCGAACTTACGTTCCGGTGCACTCAAAAGCATTACATTCGCAGCCGAAATAACGCGAACGAACTGCGTATTGTGTTGCCACATGCTATACAAAACATGGCCGCTGACACGCTGCGGAACTTCGACATTAGTGTGTCTTGCAGGCGTATTCATGCGGAAATTCTGCCGCGTAACTTCGGCCTAGTGTTACAGTTGACACCTACCCCCATCACACATGTCACCCGACAGAAAGGGACAGCCAACCTTGATTAGTTAAACGCTGTTTAAGTCTTTTTATTAATAATAAGGAGGGTTAATTTTTTCCTAGGTATAATTAAATTTTTAAAAAGTATGGTACCTAAAAGCGTTGAGATACTTACGTGGGCGTCAACTCATTTATATGTTTTTTTATTATTTCAATGCTTTATCATCGTAGGTCAAGGCCTCCGCTATAAAAAGTCTCTAAAAAGACTCGACCTTTTATATTTTCGTAGTATTGGAAAGTAATAAATCAATATGTGTCATATCGCCATATGCCCATTCATCAATATTATATTCGAGTACGTCATGAAAGTTCCTCGCGGATGTGATATGTCGGTAATAAATCGGCACAAAACTTCGTATAAAATATAAAAATTTGTATGAAAGCCCTTAACAAGTTATTTTGAAGTGACAATAGCCGTTTTTCCATCACTACCGTCAACCGAGAACGAGATTATTTCGGCCCGATAAAATGCAACTTTATGATCTAGGCTATAGATTACATTTTCTAGCGACATTAATTTATGATCTATCGTCCAAGTCGTCGCCGTCATTACTGGCGTAGAGGAAAATGAAACCTGTCACCTATGTCTTACAGTAACATTTTATCGGGCCGAAATAATCTCGTTCTCGGTTGACGGCGTTGGTGGACAAACGGCGTATGGTTATTAAGGTACTTAGGTAAACTTTTAGAGGCTTTTAACGGGAGTATTTCGTCGACGAACACAAGGTACCTTACCTACTTCATCATCTGGTTAACATGGTTATTTTATACATTGTATATAAATAGGTCGGGTTTTCCTTCTTGACGGTTTAACTCTACAACGCACATACCCATTTTAACGGTTTTGCTTTCGTTTGGAAAGGTCTCGGGCTCCATGAGGTTTGTAGAAAAAAAAAAAGAAAAATTTCAAGAGAAAAGTATAATCGGAGATTGTGTGGTATTTTATATTCGGCATTATCATCTTGCAAGCATACACACAATCGTTTATAACTAACAAGTTGATCAAAGGCGATCATTCGACGATGATTGAAAAAGATATGTCCGTAGTTCGTTCATACGCGCTATCAAAGGACCGATATGCCTGACAAATTTACCTATACGAGTACATTAAGACCATTGCAAAACCGTTGCTTAAAATTATGTAGAGCATTTTCGCGTTCATGGAAGCACTCGCAGCTATTTTATCGGGACCCAAGAGGAACATTTAAAGTTAAACTGTATATTTTACAATTAACAAATGTACCTGAGCTGTCAGA
The DNA here is from genome assembly GCA_026546445.1 of Cyclargus thomasi. Classification (NCBI taxonomy): domain Eukaryota; kingdom Metazoa; phylum Arthropoda; class Insecta; order Lepidoptera; family Lycaenidae; genus Cyclargus; species Cyclargus thomasi. The sequence continues at coordinate 9,760 of JAOTAV010092131.1, read as the reverse complement.
AAGTTGTATACCTAGTATTTAGCTAGCCTAACCTCCCTTAGATACCTCTCTAGAAATAAAATATTACTAAGCATTTATACATATAAGAAGGCACTGCCACTAGGAATACTAAAACCAAACTTTGCTATTTCTAGAGGCATAGCAAATTTGGTTTGTTGCAGCGAGCAGAGTACAAGCTGGCTTGAGTATATATTATAGGAATATTGTGGTAAATACACTATACATTTTTTGAGACGAACAAAACTTGTTAAGCTCAACATATTTTGTTATGTTTCGGTTACAGCCTACTTATAGTATATGTAGTGAGAACTAACATTCTTCTAACCTTCGAGTATATTCTATTTTTTTTTCATAACATTTTGACAAATCTTGTAACTTACCTTTTTTTTATCTAGCTATAGTGTATCTGGCTATCAAACCACATTATTTTAGTTTCAAAAAGTTTTTGTTTAAAAATGTTAGTAATTTACTTGATCCACTTATGTCTTCATTTATGCAATTTCGTTCAAGTAGGAATTGCCGACGGGATCATATAATATGAAGGGTACGTGATGTATGATCATAGACCATAATTATTTTATTCCTCTATGGTATGATGGTGTATTGTTTGCAGACGCGGCGAGAGGAGAATGCACTTTGACGGCAGCTCTTTCATAGTCCGTAACGCGGGACACTCCGCTGGGTTCGACGATAAGAACCAGCTTAAGGTCTACTAAATCTTCTATTTCCCTATCTTTAATTGTTAATGTTTTGTTACTCATTTATAAACGACTTCCGTAAATGAGGAGGTGCCACATGCACACACAATGCTTTTTGAATTCGAACTACGCACCCAAATGGTATTATTAAACCAAATGAAATTATTTAACAAATTTTGGTACTGAGTGGTGATCTGACTCGGCCATAAATATGCCGTGCATTATCACATTCTTGGGACTTTCATGGACTTATATAGAAACGTGCATGTTTAATCATTATTGAGCTAATTCTAGGACGATTTTTTTAAATAGTTGTTTTGTCAAAAACTTATTATTATAAATAATTTGTGCCTTTTTCAGAATTCGACATTACACTGATTTGATTTTGACCAAACTATTCGATATTTCTGTACTCAAACTTCGTTCCTTTGAAGTCGGTACCACCCTGAAATTTCTCCAATTCTTGACATAACATCTAAGACCTGACAGTTGACGAGGGGGTGGTGCCGACTTAAAAACGACGAAGATGGAGTACAGAAATAGTTGAGGTTTATTCGGGTTCTGAAAAAGGCACACAATATAAAGATGAACAATTATTTGGTCCTTTTTAGATATTACGTGTCTTTAGTCTTCACCTTGTCCCTGGGAAGTCGGTTTTAAATTTTTGTTATTGATATCTCAGTCTCCGGACCGAGTCTCGTTGTTTTCTTTATTTTTAAGGTTTATTTGAATCTAATGGGCGAGCCGTCTAAAGTTTTTCGTATTTTTCTTTTTGTGTACGAGTCGCTAGACGAGTTTTGGAGACTCGTGAGTCATGCTGCCGGGTGCCATTTCCAATTACAACATATAGAATAAGAGTTAGTGATGCTAAAGTGTTAGATCATCTCCCTGGGTATGGTAAACATGACTGTCTCGTAACAGTTGATACAGTGGTACTTTCATTCTTTATATATATATTTTTTACACTGCTTTTGATATTTTTATATCTATGCCGAGTTTGTACAGCCAATGTATTGAGTAACGAAACGCGTTGAATCAGTGATTGCGTAAGTGTACCTTCGTATTGTGATTTGTGGTATTGTGACTATACAGTATACGCTATGCACTTTACAGTACCTATACATTATTCACTATATAGTCTATACTGTAGCTCTACCATGAGTTTGAAGCAATAGTATTCGATACTCGATAGCGTTTCGCGAAATGTTTTTTATGGCGAAAAATTAGCGAAATTTTTATTATGGCGATTTTAGTACCTCAAGTGACCGCTAGAGGCGCTGTAAAATTTTGCCATACTAAACATTCACGTAGTCGCTACCAAGGATCGACAAGTACTATTGCTTTAAGCTCATGGTAAAGCCACGGTATAATGCACACAGTCGAGAGACTTCCACGTCAGCCGCTACCGGAACTCGGCAGTACATTAAGCAGGTTAATTTATTTTGCCATTTTGGAAATTAAACACTCGTCCCATTAAATTCAATGAGTCAAACTTCAAGCATCCGAAGTGTTACGTTTTAATATAAAAAATGTTAATGTTTTATTAAATTGGCTGTTTTATTTCACAATAGTTTTAGAAGCTGCATTTTAAAACGAATACTATGGTTAGCCCATATTTATATTGTGTACTACAGAAACGCAAGCACTTGTTTCTTAATTCTTAGCATGGCGACCGTAAAAGAATTTCTACTGCAGATTGACATCGAAGGAAATGTGTTAGATTTTCTATTTTTTACAAGCTTTTATTTGACTCAGCATGTTTGTGAGTTCTTAAGGTTCAAATGATGGAAGTAAAATTTGCGCGACTTATTGGCTTTCAATTATTATGAAATTTTTAGAGACATGTCTATTGGGTGAAAATACATTATTATAATGCCAAAGTTGATTTGATAGCAGAAAGACAAAGTATATATTTTGTTGTGGTTCATTTGAATAAAATGTCGTCATGCTATTAAGCCTGCTGCATGTTGCGTTCAGAGAAACAACGACCTCGTCACACACCTATGAGAAAGGAATATAATGCAATTTAATTTGATGCAAGACCTATTTTGAATAACTCAATTTCTGACTGCAGCGGCTCATCTTCACTATGATTCCATTAAGAGTTTAGATTGCATTGTCGTAATTGGTAGCTTTGTGGAGAGAAGTTTAATTTTAAGCTAACCTAACCTACCTACCAGCCCAATTGTTTCTAGATAATATCGACGGCAGAAAGCTGAAGAAATACTAACTTTGCACCAGAGCCAAAAAAAAAACAAAAAAAATATAAAAAAGTTAGAGAATTGAAACTTTAAACATACTAGTCGACTGTCGTATCATCTAAAATAAGTTATTTTCAGAATTCCAATTTTCTATCTTGTACTTTTTTGGCCCTGGTGATAGACTTTTTGAGATACGTCACCTCCGTCTTGTGCCGTCGATTTCTGAATGAATATAATTTAGGTACTTTTATAAAAACTGATATTATAGCAAGTAGCAACTGCATTGTAGCTGTGCGGTGGTTGCATTTGAACGGCTTCTGTAGTTGTCTGCGGTTTAACTTGAAGTTTTGTAGTCGCCTCCGAAGTGAAGTTACGGTCTAGGAAATGAAGGGTATTTACGGACGAATTATTCAGTAAGTAGTTATGAAGATAATTGTTACTTTTTTGGGAACTTTGGAAGTTAAGCATTGATAAAGTATTTTCAGATTTTCAGTGTTATCAAAATGTACAAAACAATGGGTATACATTTCTTTGCGCATTTTACTTCCTTGGGTAATCAGCAGAGTTTAATTATTAGACTTATGGTCAGATACTATTATGCTATTATTTTATGCGATGGGATAGTCACATTATTGATATGAGTCCTAAAGCCGCACTCAGAGGTAATCGATGGTTACTTTAATTTAATTAACAGTTGGACAAAACAGACCGGTGGGAAATGTTAAAGACAATAAGAATCGTCTCGATGGAATATTTTCCATGCACTCCATGACACGTACTTCCGTATCGCGATTGGCAGTTGTGGAAAGCAGCCGGTAGAGTGGAGAATAGTGATGGCGTCGCGACGCGGCGTGTCACGCACGAACCGCGATGTGCGCGCTATCGATCGCCGTGGCGCAGGGCGGTGCGGGGGGGCGGCGTGCCGGTGGCGCCGCGGCGCGGTCGCCGGCGTGTCGTGCCCTCGTGCGCCAGCTGTCAAAACTACGTGACGTAACCGCTAGGGCGGCGCACACACGGCCGCCGCCAACCGGCCGCATCGTACGTCGCGACCCGACCGCGCTCCGGTGCACTCGTATAGCCGGCGCCGCGACTCTCCGCGTATCGATCGTCCTCGTCTCCGTTCAATGTTTATAAACAGCCGGCCGCATCCGTTTCCCTCTTGTTTTAAAGATCGCTTTTCGGCCGACGGGACCTGGATGCACCGACACCTTTCGAATGGCAGTGCAAGTACGTATGCACTTTTTACTGCAACAACCGATGTTCACACGAGTCGAGACACTCGCTCCTCCTCACAGTAGGATATGAAGTAAATTTCAGTGACAGAGAGTAGACTCGACTTCATCCTACACGTTGGAAACGAGGCAACGAGCATGTGCAGTGTGCACGTTGTCAGCTTTAGCTTTATTACCTGCATTGACGGAGCCTGCAGCGACGAATTACGCAAGTACTATTAATTACCTAGCTTCTATCTATATCTAGTCTCTTGTTCTCGTTATTACAATTCTGCCTGGTTCAAAAACTTGTTTCTAGCACAAATTGTGATTTTATTAAATTAGTTGTAGATAATTGGATTTCGTCACATATAAAAACCAAAAGCGCGTATCGTAGAGAAATGTAAAGTTTGATTTAAATTTAATGGATTTTGAATGATTTTATTAAACGAGTTTTATTAAAACTAAAATTTTACAAAACTTGATTTGTACTTTGAATAACATAGTGATTAAACGAGCCTTTTTGTGGCGACAATTAATTTGCCATGTCATCCGAATATCGTTAGTGGTAAATTACCGTTGATGTTGCTAGTAAACTATCCGCTTATTATTTTTTACAATTTTACGCAACAGTAGCTAACGAGAAATGTCAATGAGCAATTTGATGTGAAAATAATTTTGTAGATTACAGTTCATTCCACGTGACAGTATAAAAATGTAAACAAACGCACCAGTTCGTAGTGTTTGGAATACATAATAGGTCACTGCAGCAGATTGAATTTTAGTATTTCAGTAAATTAAAAAAAAACTGTAAAAAGATAAAAATTGACAATAATTATGTTTCTTAATTAAAGTGTGAGATCCATTAATTTTAAGTTTTAACATTGGCTTATTAGGGCAATAATACAATACAATTTAATTATTTCAATAATACAATTTCATTATTTCACAAATGATCAATGTTTTAATGAAACAACCGTTGGATTTTCCTTAGATGAAGGAATTTGGTGTTTACTTGGTATCATTTCGAAAGTATGTAAACAAACGTCGCGCCAGATTTATAAATACCTGCGTTAATTACTGATAGTTCATTACAGTATAGCGCTAGTCGCGTTGCAATGCCAGCTAAATTTACTTTTCATCAACTGCAGTTTAGAAATAATTTCATTGATAGTCATATAGTTGAAGATTTTGATGAGAGACGGAAACTATAATTATAATTTGTATGGAATCGAAAGAGCACAATAATAATCATTTTTGCCGTGGGAGATACATGCTTCCGCACGGATGGGCCGGGTCAACCGGCCACGGCCTCTCGGAAAACTGGCGTGAAAGGGCGTTGTGGTGTGTTTCGTTCAGTGAGAGAGTTTACCGGTGGCCCAACTTTCCTAATCCCCTGTCCTTATTCCCGTTCCCTATTTCCTCATAAGGGCCGGCAACGCACTTGCGACTCTTCGGATGTCGCGAGTGTCCATGGGCGACGGCAGTTGCTTTCCATCAGGTAACCCGTCTGCTCGCTTGCCCCCTAAATATCATAGAAAAAAATGCTCTGGTTATACTTTAATAATTTACTTACTGTGATAAGTGACAAAACTGGCACCCAGAATATAGGTGTTTGGTATCGAGTATCGATTTCGTCACCTTGACTTATTAGATTCATCTAGCTGATCATATTTTGCTAGTTTTATATTAGTAGTTTTTTTTTTACAATAAAAACACCGATTTGTCGTTTGATTGTTGCTCGTTTAATCATTTGGCAGAGGATCATCAGAACCGGTAGAGCAGTAACATTTAGTTGGTGACGCGACTGTGACTGCGCCATTTGTTACCTAGGTGAGGTCATGTCCTAAATGACTTCTGGTGTAGCAGGAAGCAGATATTCGCGACCGAGACAGTAAGCTAGCATTAAACGTACCCATCCTGTGTTTAGAATACCTAGCGGAAGCCAGCAGATGAAAGTGTACCGTAGCAAGGTCCTCTATTTATAGCTAAAAAGACTAACATCAAAAATATTTCATAGGTTCAAGGCTACGTCATTTAGTGCATGACTAAAAATAAACCCTAATGAGCGGTCGACGGTTGAAGAACACAAAATCGATCGGTTCTCTACATTATTTACTCTTTTTAAATACGCGTTTTGTTTGCATTGGGCTAGATATTTATTATATAATAAAAATGTTGCATGCATTCAATTCGATCGATCAATTGACAATCTTTTGGTGCCTGCGAAGCCCGGCGAAGATGACCAGATATTTTTGGATATAAGAAACAAATCGGGTTTTGATGCTGTCAGTCATTCGTCCGATTCTACGATAATGGTGGGTGGTTTATAATTAAATATAACAATTAATTAGAATCGAGATCAATGACCACAGAAGCGGCACGATTGATTAACAAACAACGGCTCGTGGCTATATATTAGTTGTGTTCATCTCAATTATACGTTTAGCTAAGATATTTTTAACAGAGGCATTAATTGTGATTCACATTTGTTTGTAAAGATCGCGTTATCTAACCGCATTTACCGCTTTGTTTTGTACATTCTTGTGGAGTATTCAAATTCGGTTCACGGATAAAGCGAACGTTTCACGCATTATTTTACGTTTGTAATCAAGAGAAAGAAGCACTATAGTGTAAGACCGAAGGTTTTCTGCCTAAGCCAAAGCCTATTTTCATAATCTCTGGTTAATAATTTCAGGTCTGATGGATTCAGCTCAATTCAAGCTCATGTATTTTAATGATTTCAAATCTTTCTTAAATATAGTTTTAAATATCAATTGAAATCTAAAAAAGTTACTAGATATTGAAACCTAAAAAAAACTTGACCGGACGTTTTCTACCAAGTGAATTCCATTGCCCAAACTCAAAGATTAGGCCACATATTATTTATGTCAAAATTGCCAAAGCTGATGCTTTGGTTGGACACTAGGAAGCATCTATTTTGAGAAGTTAATCTAAAAAAAAAAACAAACTAGATATTGAAACCTAATAAAAATTATCGGACGTTTTCTAGCAAGTGAAATTCATGGCCCAAACTCAAAGACAGGCCACATATTTTTTTGTCAAAATGGCCGAATCTAATGCTTTGGTCGGACACTGGCAAGCATCTATTTTGAGAAGCAATTTGCTCTAACCCGTATCGGATACGCATTAGAACTAAAATTTCGATGGAAAAAACATTGAACGCTTGGAATGAGATAGTTCCAAATGTCGTAAAATTGCATTTCCGCATAATCGACAGTTGCCTCATATCATAAAGTAAGCAATCAGTGGTTAGCTAATTATCGTGTTACGCATAGCACTAATGTTCGGACAGGTCCATGACATTGGAAGTGATTTGATTATAACAGTTAATATTACTATACTTATTGCGTTAAAAGAGAATTTCTTCTAAAGCATTTAACTAGGGTTTTTCACTCCAGTCCATTTTCCTACCAATCTCGCTAGCATAGGAATACAGCTGCTTTTTCAATTTCATCGGAATTTGTTTTATCTCATGGCAAAATATTTGATCGACTGTCGCATGAAATCTTAGTTTCACGCCACGGGTATTTGAGATTAAAGTTTTCTGAAGTGGTTTTTTCTTGATAGAAATTCAACACACAAAGGTCGATTGTTACATTTTTTCCGACCAACCATTAGTAACTAAGTGGTTACTAATGAAGGTAACAAGCTAAATGTCTAAAAACAAAAAACCCGACTCCATGAATCATCGCAATTTAAACCATGCAATTTTTTAATTTGGCACCAAAAATGCGCCATTTTGTTCTTTTTTTCACATCTAGTGTTAGTAGGCCTCGCTGGATAGATGTGACGATTTTTCTAGATTTCTGTCAAAACTATTAAGGTACACTGAAATCGGTTAACGAATATATGAAGTATTTTGATTATTGCCGATTGGGCAAGTAAGACGGATAGCTTTAGAGGAGGGTGGACACCCTCTTTATATTAATGATTGATATGTTCATTCATGATTAGTATGTTCTTACAGGCTCTAACTAAAATTGGCTAACTTTTGATTAATATTATGACAAAAACTTTGTTAATTAAAACTCCACAAATTATTACAATTTCCATCTCTCTTTTCAAACAACAGCAACTCACAATAACAACAATAACGTTCAGATCTAAACAGCCTCCAATAAATAGAATACTAGTTACCATAAACGCATTTTCCTATAACAATGTTTTAACTCTTTGACACGACTAGAATAACTGTTCTAGATACGTCAAAGAGCGATTTAAAAGTCGTGGCTATTCCATTACAAGTAACAACGAAGCAACGGATACCTCAACTCATACTGAAATACAAAGGTCTCTCTATCTACTTTCAAATTCATTTAAATCGTCCGACTGATCTTTACGCCGTTTGTCCACAGCACGCCGTCACAGTCGAAACGAGATTGTTTCGGCCCGATAAATGCCACTATATGACACAGAATTTAGGTTTCACTTTTCTATATGCTATTACAGATTCAGATTCAAAATACTTTATTAAGCGATATGGACGATAAAACAATGTTGGTAGAAAATGTAATTGTATGTTACTTTGTGATCGAGATATTGTATTATTTTTAGAAGCTTTTATATGACTTGCAGTGTTCAATGTTCATTACTTTGTTTCTTAGTTTTTTATGATATTTAACCATATACCTGATAGTCTTAAAATGTACTAATTTCGACCTTGTCAAATTTAAAACTATCTTAAATTGTTTTGAAAAAGGAGCCTAATAGTGTACACTTATTTTTTAAATTATAATATTAAATAATAGTGAAAATCTTCCAATAAACGTTTTTAATTGATTTGAACGTCTATACAAACCTTTCTAAATCCTAATGCAAAGTAACAATGCAACCAGCAAACAATACTGGTTTACAAATACGCCATTTTCTCATTGAATGCGCGTACAACACTCAGTTTAATATAACTCGTAAAATAACTATTATTGTTCCTAGTCACGACCTAATTTTTGTGAGAAACGAAGTACTGTTAGCGGGCGCGTATCTATCTTGTAACTGAATATTCTTCAAATGAATTCGTTTATGTAGTTAGAAAAAAAAGTAATTGTATTTTTTTATTGTGCAATCGCTATTCGCTGCTCGTAAAATTTGTGTGGCTTTTAGAATTATTTAGGAATTAGCTTTTGCCTACGGCTTCGCTCGCGTGGAAATTGAAAATCGTGTAAAAATACGAATGTTCTTGTTAATCTCTATTGGGAACATTATGTTTTTCTGAGACCCAAATTAGCGTCCTATGTTACTCTCCATTCTGTCAATTAAAAAGTGCCAGAAAATCAAGTTAATTGGTTGTTTACTTTGGGCGTGAAGGTAGGACAAATTTTGCCGTAGGAGAGCCATGCTTTGGCTCAATCGGAGTGATACCACGGCCTCACAGAAAACTGGCGTAGCCCTGGTTGTGGGTTACCTGTGGTCCCTATTCCCATTCCCTATTCTGTCATAAAAGGCCAGCAACTCACTTGCGACTCTTCGGATGTCGGCTCGCTTGCCCCCTAATTATCATTCAAAGTGTGACATTCTCTAGTATATTCTATCGACACATTGTTTGGTCCTATTAGGGAATATGCGTGTAAAACAAAATTTATTGAATGCAAATTATTACGACAGTGGGTTAAAAGATATACAGAATGAC
>JAOTAV010092120.1:0-11379 GCA_026546445.1 Cyclargus thomasi | reverse complement strand
AAATGGTTCCTGTAAAGATGGTACGGCAGTGTTTGCTTCGCGCTCGACTTGGCGATGCCACTGCCGTGCCATCAGATCATTGGCTCTTAAATTCACATTAGCACTGCAAGCGATCCACTTGATCGCACAAGGACTCCTTCAGTGCTAAAAGATTTTCATGTTCTTTTTCTATTAGAAGAGAGATTTGAACGATCTATTATGAGCTAAAGTTTTTGAATCTCTCCCTAGTGCTAAACCTACTGCAAAACTGTTATGATTTCCGTAGAAAATATAAAAAATAAATAAACCTCTTTTTAAAATCAAGCGACTGTTTAGTGAACACATCTGACCATCTCTTTGCATCGGACAGGCCATGACTTTTTCAAATTGTCAAAGACAATTCAAATTAAATCACTCATGAGGAAAGATCAGAGAACAACTACAAATAAAGTTAATGTTTATTTAGATAATTTTGATATTATAGGATTACAAGATGATTTTCTTCGACCGGATTACAAGAGCTCGGATGTTATTTGTACCTCAAATATTATGTCACACTGACACTTGTCCAAAGAATCCTTGCAAACGGATCAATGAACCACACATAGTCCAAAAACCCAAGAGAGCGGCGCGTTCAGGTCAAGTGAGACTTGGATGTATACCCGAAGAATGGTTTACCATCTTCCATCCAGTTACCGGGGTATCCGGTCCTTACATCTTTGGTCTTATGGCTACTAATTATCTCGTCAGCAAGGAGATATATATCTTGGAGCATGAGTACTATATTGGTGTTTCTATATTCATAATGCTGTATTACGCTTCCACTCGTTTTGGCACCCAAGTAGGCAAGTTACTTGACAAAGAAGTGGACGAATATGAAGCCTTTTTTGATCAGGTTAGAAAGAATGAAATAGAGTCTGCTGAGAGTAGAATTAAGGATGGGAAGGAAGCTCAGATGATGGCTGAAGGGCAGAAGCTGTTGATCGAAGCTAAAAAGTCAAGCGTGGCTTTGCAGCTCGAAGGTGCGTATAGGGAACGCATGATGATGGTATATAGGAGCGTGAAGAATAGACTAGACTATTTAGTCCTGGCGCATCAGGCTAAAACCAGAATCCATCACAAATGGATGGTGCAATGGATATTGGAGAATGTAAAACATTCCATCACCCCAGAGCTTGACAAGGTTTTGGTTGATCAAGCCATACAGGATCTAGGGGTTCTGGCGGATGAGGTTAATAAGGAATAACAATATTTCAGTTTCCCAGTTAAATAATATTATGTTTTTTGTTATGTTTCGTTATAACTTTAACGAAATTCTCATTGTTATAGTTTTTAATTAATAAATAACACGTGCAAAATCTGTGTCCTAATTTATTGGCAAGATTTTTTTATGTTAAGTAATATATTAAATAAAGTGCGGAAACACATTGAAAAATGTAGTTAAAGGTAGGCAGAATATGTTTTTGCCTACACTTTTCAATGTGTTACCGTACTTTATATGCTAAATGTGGTTATAGGTAACACTTCTTTTTGCTTTCTACCTCATAAGAAACAAAATAATAGTCATTCCAAGTGTAGAACATACCTAACATTATGTAAATAATTATCTGTTCCCACATGGAGACATATCCCACCTTTGGTTCGCACTCGAGAGGGTGCAGGTCCGAACCCGAGACATTTTGTGTACCAGAGACATTTTCCGATCTCAAGTACCACGGCAGTGACCAACCCTTATTATGTACTATCCCTATTTCCTCATAAAATGTCGGCAACACACTTGCGACTCTTGCTTATCCCCTAAATACCATACAAAAAAAACTAACACTTACTATGTGAATCGCGACCTACGCATTGAACACGTAACGTGATCTCCCAAGAGCGTTATAACGGATATTAGGTAGACGATAGTGTCTTAAATTGCGTCTGTAATGGTAATAAGATCTTCATCATCGTCCTACTACATCATCGTTACAGTTTCAGGCCAGTTTTTGAAGCCAGGACAGCAAGCTAGTATCAGTGAGCTGTCAAGCTAGTATTTCTGTCCTCGTATCTTCGATCAAATATAAAGATTCACAGTTGTTTTTCACAATTAACAAGTTTCTTAGCAAGTAAAGCCAAGACAGTTCAAAAATTAAAAAAGGACTACGGCACGTGTATTCCTTACATTAATAAGCAATCATTAAGTATGTCACACTTTCATGATTTAAGACCATCGCCACAGGTGGTAACATTTTTGACCCCCTCCCCTCCCCCGGAGTTTTGGCCGGATGTGAAAATGTAATTTTTTGTTTTCGTATTTCTTCGCCAAATTCGTGTTGTTTAAGGGTTTTAATGCGTTATAGTGGTAGAATATCGACCATTAAATATTCGTTAACAAGTGTGAGCAAGTGATGCATCTTCAAGGAACGTGCTGTTTTATATATCCCTCCAAAACTCCATTCCAAATTTTAGTAAAGTCTACCACTTTACTATATTGACTGACTTGACGCTTTGACTGACGATTTATATTGACTTTGACCAGATTTTAGACTTGACGAAATATTGTAACGTTGCTAAATATTATTGGGACAAGGAAATTGATTTCCCACCTTTACTCGACACTGGCCATGGTTATATAGCCGTAGCGTTTAAACTAGCTGACCCGGCAATCGTTGTTTTGCCAAAAAAAAATTAGGGCTGTACTACCCCCAACATTTAGAGGATGAAAAATAGATTTTGGGCGATTCTCATAGATGCCGGATAAGCAAAAAAATTTCATCAAAATCGGTCAAGCCGTTTCGGAGGAGTATGACAACGAAAACTGTGACACGAGAATTTTATATATTAGATTCAGATTTTCGCTGAAATATGTTGATTTATTTGGTGGCACTAATTTTACAGAGATTAATAACCGCCACCGTCTAGATTGACCCAAAGCCCTGTAAACTAGACAGAAATCCAAGATGGCCGCTGCCACAAAATGGCGGATAATGTAGTTTTATTTTCAATCCTACTAGTAAAGTTATCAAATTAAAGGGTTGGTAAGTATAAAACACAGTGCACTAAGCAAAAACTAAACATAGTAAAAAAAAACACTTTTCAGTTAAACGGTTTTATTGTGAACAGAAAAATGTTGCAGATGTACTAAAAGCTAAAACACTATTTATTAGATATAGATTGATAAGAGTCAAGTAGAGTATTTAATTATACTCTGTGTGTAAGTTTCGTGCATGTCAACAGCAAATTCAAAATTTTAGTACATATTTTTTATTGTTATCTTTCGGATTTTCCCGGTAATGTAAAATATGTTAATTCCGGATGCGTTAATGTTGCTCTCAGGTGACCATATACAGCATCTTGTGCTGCGTTACGATTTTTACGCTTGTAACAATTTTCCATTTTCGAAACGTCACCATCTGCTCGTCACTATGTATCACTCGCGAATGTAATTGTGATTCTACTGAGATTGAGACTCGTCGGTTTGATAGCTTTCTGGCCGTTCATATGGAGTGCACATCCTATTCTTTGGTATTATCCTTAAAACAGAAGTGACGTCTCTTTCATTTTATTAAGCCCTGGATCACCAAAGTAGGGCTAACCTCAGGAAACTTGATCGTATGGCAGCCCTAGCTCAAAACCCAATAAAATCTGGTCTTTGTTAACTTGTTAAAAGTAGGCTGGTGTTAATTATGTAGTGGAAAGGTACGAACGAGCGCAGAACCGGATATGATTTTTAACAGACTGTGCAGCGGAAAGGGCTTTTATAGTTAGCTACAACATTTCGCCTAAACTACTTAGCCGGTTTTTACGAATTTAACATTTTTATTCGAATCTACGCGTCTTTCGTAAAAAGGGGTACAAAGTTTTTCGCTCGCGTGTTAGTATTATATAGATGTGATTGGTGCCATAAATTACCCAATTTACGAGTCGCATTCACACTTCAACAATCCTACTTATCATCTAGTAATAGGTGGAATATTAGTTCACGTTCTCGGTATAAATCTGCATAACGTTTTGTTCCGGGCTTGTGGGTGTAATATCCTCTTAGATCGAGCCGAGCTTATCTATTGAAGGTTGAATATAAAAGGCCCCGTATTTGCTATATTATGCAGCATTATGCACGCCTTTTGAGGTTTTTGCCAGGAGTTTATATATTCATTGGCGCTTTTGATTGGCTACTCAATAAACGAGGTTCGCTAGATACAACACGGATACATTAACCAGACATTTGACCTTCATAAATTAATTAAAAAAAAACATAACAAAACGTACTTACTAAAGATGCAAGAAAAGTAGCTAAAATATTGTTGTCCTTATTAGTAACAATTGGTAAGTTTTCTGTTATAATTCTCATTAAGAATAACACTTTGCTTTTTTCAAAAACTTATATTGAGATACTCATGTTTAGGATAAATGATTAAAATCTGTTTTTTCCACTACAATTGTCTATGTGTACCATCTACAGAATTTTTGAATTTGGAAGGTTTTTCTAAGTTCAACTATAGTACATGATCATGTATGAAGTACTTTAGTTGAACCTAGAAAAATCAGTTTTTTAAGTCAGGACACGAGCTAACTAGTTCTCTTTTGAACTGTCTTGGTTTGCTAACAGTAAATTGTCAACGAATTTGGTTACATTATTAGCTTAGAAATTTTGTCAACACGAAGCCAGCAACACTAGCTTGACAGCTCACTGGCTGTCAGAAACTGTCGTGTATCCTGGGTTTTCCTCTCAGTTCTTTCTTTGTGATTCCTGTGGCCTTTCTGTGAGACGTTCGTGCAGAAGCGCCGTCCTTGTGTGTACGTTCACCTCTCGTGATTGAGCTAACCTGTTGGCTGCTACACTAAAAATATTATTTATTGTTCTGCTTGAAGATCTTTTGTGATAAAAAATATTAACCGCTAACGGTCAGGGCTGACGCATACTTGATAGAGATATTGAGTATTGACATTTTTTTTTTATTATTACTTTTATTATTTTGTTACTTGTATTATGATGAAGACAGCTGCGAATTCGACATTGATTGTTCAAAATAATTCTCTTCTTCACTATGCCGTATTTTCTGAATAATGCAAAATTATTACAAGTTTTCATATTCCGTTGTTTTTGTTTAAGCCTTGGCATTAAACAATATGTTTTTATGTTAATATAAGTGGTAGAAATGATAATTAACCTAACAATCAAGGCGACTGACTTCTTCAACTTGCAGAGCCCCTGAACTGGAGTTTGGCATCAGTTAATTTCGTCAGCATGGTGAGAATGACCGGAAACTGAACTGTTTACCGCTCGCTGTCGCCCGCCTCCTTTCGGGCATCATCCCAACCGCCAATCAAAACACAAGCCACTAGATAAGTGGTAACCCTGGTTGGCGTGTTTTTGTATGGGTTTGACATAGTATAACGAAAAGTCACGTGATCTAGTCGTAAGAAATCGAACGAACGAACAACGAAGTTGCGGGCACCAAGTAGTAACCAATAAAGAAGTAATGTGAGCCATCCGTGTCCGAAACTTATCAGTGTTTTGGCACTGATAAATTACCCGCCAACCAACTAACGCTCGCACTAAAACAGTACGCACCAATAAGAGACATGTGTGTACGTACTCCGATACTTCCGACCAATCAGAGCGCAGTGGCTTTGGCCGGATTTTTTACCGAACAAAACTAATAACATTTCCGCTCTTTTGGTTCTATTGTCGTTGGTCTGGCGTCAGTCTGACTGATGGAATGTACTGCTGCCAACTGACCGTGTAACCACTGGGTTTGTCGTCGGAAACCTCCGGTGTGCGGTGGCCCTAACGTTTAACTGTTATAACTAGCTGATAAGTTAACTGATTGTAGAATCACGACTGCCGCTTATTTCGTTTTGTTATTTACTAACCCACGAAATTGCGATAAAATTCGAGAGTAACTGTTGTTTTGAAAGTTTTGAGCTAATAAAGTGCTAGATTCAGGGCCTGTTTCACCGCTTACTGATAAAGTTTCTGTTAGGCTATTCGGATTTTTTGTACAGATTCTCCATACAACATCTGTCAAAGTTGTAGATAGAATCTGTAAACGGTGAAACAGGCCCTTAGTAGATTTCGTATCTAGCCGTTTTAAAAACACATATCTAATATTTACTAGCGAACCTAAAATATGTTATGTCAGACCCTTGTGAATCACTTACCAATCATCTTGAATACGTACAAGAAATTGAAAGTTTGTTTTGGCTGGACCGATTTCGATAAAATTTGGCACAGAGCTGGGTGGTTTTCTGAAAAACACAAATGCTAGTTTTCACGCGGGTAACACCGCGGGGCTCAGCCAGCAGATTAATTATAAGCGTTGAAGTTTTAATAAATGTAGTATAAAACAAAAGTAATGAGCATTCTCCGAAGTGCGTTCAATTAGTGAATACCTTGCAGCGGCGAATTCATTCCTTTGATGGCATTCCTTTAAATTGCTGGCACTTTTTCCTGGCAATATTAAAAGGTGGAAATCGAAAATTCAAATGGAAATTCCCAATGAAATGTGTAAATAACGAATGTATTGGAAAGTACAGTTAACATCATGATTTTTTTCACGTATATATAAACGGATGATAATCATATTTTAGACACCTCATTTTGTCGCGGTTAACTGTTCATATTCTTGTTGTTTCAGCAAATTTCTAGTTCCCGTGGTTATGGAGCGGTGGTCAGGGGCGATAAGAGTCCTAGTTCCGATCCGAAAAGAAAAAAAAAAAAAGTGCTTCGCGAAAAAATCAGTACTTTATATATTTTCGTAAAATCGGGACCCTTTTACTCAAACTTCGACTTTTTACTCAGACTGACCGTCTGCCTGTCTGCTCGCCTGTCTGTCTGTATCCAGGCCCTCAATACCGGTAATAGCTAAATATTCACATATCATGTATGATGTAGGTATTTCTGTTGCCGCTATAACATTTTTTCTTATTCTTCCCCTATTGTAATATCAAATGGAGACATTCGCAGGTCCCGAGAGACGTTCTGAGTTCTGGCGTAAACGACGAGGCATTCATATCATACTAGCTTTTACCGGCGGCTTCGCCCGTGTTTTCCGGTATTTTTACGACTCACCAGTAGGGCATCGAAACCCGGGCCCAATTTTCAAAACCCGGGTTTTCGGGTTATTGCTAACTAAAACCCGGGTACCCGGGTTTTCGAGCTTTTTCGGTTTTTTCTATTTAGAATAAACAGCACTGTAATATTTTATATATCGTTTTTCTGCAACTCCAGTACTTAGTGTAAAAGTATGAGAAAATAAAAAAAATGACTTAAATAAAAAAGTTTCTTTAATCACATTTTCATTGTCTTTACTCAAAATATTTATCACAATTTTAACAAACAGTCTTTGCTAATAATAATGCTTAATTCATACATCAATGAGATTCAAACCATTAATCAATTAAAAAAAAACAAAATAAACAATACCGATAAATGTAATTCAAAATATTTTAAAAAAAGTACTTATGAAAGTTTTAACTGTCAAACAAATAAATTTAAACTCTTATTAACGATTTTCTTAAAAGAAAAAGTATATTTTAAGCAGCTAAGTAACAAAGTTCCGTAAAAAAAAACTGAAAAGCATGAAAAACCCGGTTTTCGATTTTTCAAACCCGGGTCTTTTGCGATCCCCAAAACCCGGGATTTCCCGGGTTTTCAAGTTTCGGGTAAACTCTCTCGATGCCCTACTCATCAGGTAATTCAAAAAAAGCGGATATACCTAATAGTGTAATAGTAAAAGTAAATCTGATAAAACCTAAGGCTGTAATTCAAAATTCAAATGTCTTGTTTACACGTATTAAGTAGATAAGTAGGTAACTAAATTTTAAGTGACTTAATTGCAATTTTGACATTTAACTTGCAGCTTGCTACTAGATTTTGTGTTTTACATGCAATTAAGTAACTTAAAATTAAGTTACCTACTTATCTACTTAATACGTGTAAACGAGATATTAGTATTTACCAATAAGGAGCCAGTTTTCATTATATATATAGTTTCTTTTGAAAGATATAAAGAGCGCTAATCCCACCTTTGAAACTCTTTGTAAGATATCAAACGAAATATAAGATTACTACTAATTCAAGTTATCTTGGAAATAATATTTTCTCATCTGTAAATATAATAATCGGCTTATTATAATATTCCTTTATAATAATTTATATACTCACTAGCGACCCGCCCCGGCTTCGCACGGGAGGACAATTATTTTTTAAGCTCTCCGAAAAAAAAATTGTTTTGTTTGTATGTATGTTTTTATAGGTTTTTTCTTCGTGTTACATTTTTTTGTTTCGTACCTGCTTAACTCTTTTGTTTTTGTGTTGCTGTCTGCTTCATAGATGTGCACCCCCCTCTCCTGCGGTTTCGCCGTGCGAGTCGTGCGACACATATCGGCCGACGGCCATCATTCATTTTAATACGAATTACAATTTTAAATTCGAAATATCTTTTGAATGGATTGTCCGATTGAAATAAAAAAAAAGTAATTTATAGCTATTGAAACAATCTAGCTCATTAAATAGTTTATTTTGATAAGGATTAGTATTTGACGATAATATGATCAATAAACATAGGCTAATCATTTTAATTACATAAGCTAAAAATTGTATGGAAAAGTGGTTACAATGGCCAAAATATAAATGTTTGGTTTATGCTATCGCTGACTTTTTTGTAGGCATTATTGTGCGCCTGCCTTAATTGATAAATCCTGACGATATTGTGATACACCTGAAGTCAGAAGTAATAGAATTGTGGTCTGTGCGACCACTTTAATTATAACACAGCATGAATATAAAGGAAAATAGATCTTAAAGTCACCCGAATGCGGTCTAAACTACTTCTTCGCTAAGCGTATATCATTCAATATTCCCATTGTGTAGTTCTGACCTTTATGCGGGGGTAATAGGGGTTATTATTGCATATCCAGGTCGGACAGGACACTTAATAGGTGTATGATAGGATTTAACGAGGTGGCCTATCGTTCTAGATCTTTTGTAAGCTAGTTCCTGTTCGTCCATCGTCAGAATAAACCGACTATTGGTACTTAGGCAAATTGCTTTCTGCTGTAGCAAAAATATGTCTATCACATTCTTCAAAAAGTTCTCAACCGATTTGGTTGCCCCAAGAATTTAAAAATGACAGCAGATCTGGTAGGTACCGGTGATCGCACATTCGTCAGCAGTCAGCTCTGTACGCGCTGCATTTCATTATTACGTACGTACATTCACTTTACGAAATGCGGCGCGTATGGTGCGAGGTTTTTTATGTTTACACACAACGTACTCTATGTACTCCTTTTTACCCGACTGCGCCGGAAGGAGGGTTACGTTTTTCAAAAGTGTACATACATACTCAGTTAACCGAGTCATCGATGTATTCGTACAGTTAATTATACACACATAATTACGTGTATTTATGTATGTATGTATGTATGTATAATTGTTTGGCACGCTCTGCAGCCTAAACGGCTTGATGGATTTTATCGTATGAGATAGCACTAGATTCTTCTTGATAACACGAGTGTTATCACAGTGGTACATCAAAAAAATAAAAAAAATTAAAAGTGACGGATTTTTAAGTCAAAATTGTGAGGTTCCAAATTTTTTCTTTCCGCTCAGTTAAGTCAAGATGGGTATTACAATGATGGACTTTAACCTCTCAAGCCCAGGCGAGCACCGGTGCTCGCGGCGTTTGTATTGCGCAATTCTGTCAAACCCCTGATAGATAGCAAATTTGACATAGCTGTTGAAGTTTTTTACACAAACATAAAATATGGTTTAGATGTAAAGATATAACATTATCTGTATAAAGATATTAGGATCGTGCGCCATCTTGTCGTGGCGCACGTCCGCCTAGATTTTTGCCTTGATTTTTTTCACGATCGAAGGGTTAATTAGTCATCCTCGAAATATACATAACTTGATGTTTAAATTGCAATAGTTCCCGCAGTCTGTTTTTTTGAAAATTTAGCTTTTTTATGATTGGCGATTACAGACAACGACACGCGAGCACGAACGTGTAGAGATTTCAACTCATTTACCAAATACTACGAACAATTGTATGAATGCTTACACCTTGCTGATTACCGATTATGTAGAGATCACCACCGATTATTTGGAGCATGCATAACACCGTTTGTCCACCAACACCGTCCAACAACACGAGATTTTGTCGGCCCGATAAAAAAGCAACTTTATGATTTAGGTTATTAGGTTCATTTTCTAGCGACATTACTCTATCGTCAATATCGTCGCCGTTATAAGGGCGTACCTGTACGCCCTTAATAACTCTATAAAATGCAACTTTATAATCTAGGCTATAGGTTTCATTTTTTAGCGACATTGTTCTATCTTCATTATCGCCCTCATTAAAGGCGTTTAGGAAAATGAAACCTGTAGTCTATGTCATAAAGTAGCATTTTATCCGGCCGCAATATTCTCAATCTCGGTTGTCGGTGTTGGTGGACTGACGGCCTAACAGTTAGACCTAACACAGACTGCCAAAAATGTTGAACGGACAGATTTACATATTTCATTAGCAGTAAGCTAGAGTTTCCGCAATCTACGTCATAATTATGCGCCGTGAGAACAGTATTTTTATAAGTCATTGACCCCCATGTGGTCCGTACCGTGTATTTACCTATTTTATATTAACTTTGTTATAAGTAGATTATTTCATCTACTTATAACAAGATTTTCAGGGCTACTTCCCTAAATTGTATAATGTTAATCCCTTTTATTCTCCTTTTAATTGTTGACTTTATGTTCTTTAATACTATATTATAAAATAAGTACATGATATTTATTTTCTTCGACGTGTAATGAATAAAAAATGAATACAAAATATTTAGAATTTTTCCGCACTATGCTTAAACATGGTAGAATGTAAGAACTCAATTATTTAACTACTACCACCTGCTTATATATCACTAGATTCTATGAATAAAGAATTTGAATTTGAGTCCCCAAAGGGTAAAAACCTACGTACGTCTGAACTTCTGAAGTCTTCGGGCTGTATCTCAAGAATGGTAATAGCTAGAGTGTTGAAATTTTCCCAGATCCTGTATGTCTTTCGCCGCTATAACAACATATACTAATAGCCGGGGAGGTGAGAGTGCTATTTTCATACCAACTCGAGCCCCGTTGAGACCTATATACGTTTTGTAGATTAAGTAAAACGTTGAAAAAAATAATCAGGACATTTTTTATTTTAGCGGTGCAGTGGAATGAAAATATACCGTGGTTTTTTAATGGCTCCAAATTAATAGTTGTGTTAGATGTATGAAATTGTCAAAAATTTTGTGAAATTTTGCCGCCCCCCAAAAAAGTGCCGCCCGGGGCGCCCCCCCCCCCAACGCTGCTGTGGGAGTGGGGCGACGCGTACAAGTTGCTGGCCGGAGGGATTTAGTTGGAGGTGTCCT
>JAOTAV010092109.1:0-11379 GCA_026546445.1 Cyclargus thomasi | reverse complement strand
TGAATTTTTCAAACTGTTTTATGCTAACGCTACTCGACGCAAATGACGAATGCGGGGTACTGCGCGGGGAAGCAGGAAAGTAGTTGACATAACTGACATTTAGAGCCGAGTGCCTAGTTGACTCGCAGGAGTTATACAAAATAAATCTTCTCTTTATTTATCGCACATTAGTACCAATCACCAAGCGATAAAATATACTTAATTATAGTTGTTTTTAATAATTTAAGGCTCCGTTATTTCTTAATTTATGTTTTCAACCCACTTTACACTCTACATCGAGTTCGCTGAAGTCTAACTACCAAGTTTCAGTTGCTTTAGTTCCTTGATTCACTAGTGACTAGCTTTTGACCGTGGCTTCGCTCGCGAAAACTTTGAAAATTTGCGTGAATCGTGCACAAAAATCAGACAGCCTGACATGTGAATAACAAACAAACTTATAGAAAGACGAAAAAACATAGCCTATGTATTAATCCAGGATATTAGCTAACTCCAAGCAAAATTGTATCAAAATGGCTTAAGCCGTTTAAGTGTGAAGAAGTTACAAACGTACACTCTCAATCACGAACTGAAAAACTATTGCGTTTATAATATTATTTATAAGATAAGATGAATAACAGTGTCAGCTTTTCTTTAGGTTTTAATATAATTTATGTGTTTAGGTATAAATTAAAGATAGTTTTAGTAAATTCTTATGTCATTTATTAAATTATCACAGCTTCGGTATTGGAATTACAAAGTTTAAGCGGCAACTACGGCGGGGGCAGCGACGTATGGAGCAGATGCAGTAATGTATGGAGCAGCGGCAGCGACGTAGGAAGCAGGAGCGGCGACGTAGGGGGCAGCTACATAGGGCGCGGCAGCGGGGGCGGCAACGTAGGGAGCAGCGGGAGCGACGTAGGCGGCAGGGGCTGCGACGTACGCGGCGAGGACATTATTATTGCGGTGGTAGTACTGGGAGCTGGAAGCAGTTACTATGGGCGCTGGAGCCGCCACAATTGGTGCCGATGCTGCCAGAAATGCCGCGCTGGGTTTGGCACTGGCCATAGCCACGAGGGCAGACATAAGGATTACCTGAAAACAATCGAAAATTAGCTGCATGATAAGTATAGAACTTTGCAAATTTGGAAAAATTGTTTTTATATTTTTCATTTTTTTTTGTTTTACACTTACGATTTTCATCATTTTGATAGTTTAAGATACTGCTGCTAGTACAGAAGTGATATGGTATCAGTGTTAGTGGTCATTTTATACCTAGTAGCTTCTAAAAGTGTGTCGCAAGAGACTCCAAACGTGGCTGCGTCTCTGGCATTGGCAGTGCGTGATTTGAATCTGTTGCACGTTTCGCCACTCGTTGGGGTATTATTCAATGACTCGACTTGGCTCCAGACTATTCTATTTTGAAAACACATTGTGTCGTCAACTACGTCTTCTGTGTCTCAGTGACTGGTTGGGTGGTTAAACCGGGAATCGCAAGTTCGAATCTTGCAACAGTATAAAAGCACTCTATTCAAATACTGCCGATGGAAGACAAAATTTCCACTTGCCAAAGAGGCTGAGTCATATACTGATCTATGAACGGACAGCCCAAACCTCTGGACGAATCGGGGTGAAATTTAGCATGCAGGTAGGTATTATGACGAAGGTGGAATGAGGCAGGAATGTGATAAATTCTACCTCAAGACAGTAAAATACGCGATGAAAGTTTGTATAAAAATACTTCGTGAAAACCCGAGCAAAACCAGTGAAGATAAAATTAACAACATCTCTATATTTTACTTACGAAACTAATTTTCATATTTATTATTAACGAAACCTCCACAACACCTTAGCAAAACTAGATGAAAATGTTAAATAATCCTTTCATAGAACATTCTAAGAATAGAATTATTCCCCTTACAAATATTATTCTTTATAAATAAACACTATTCTCATAACATTCTCTATTTATAGTTTTTGTGAGCCTATTTTTAGTCACCTACTTAAAATTTACGCTGAATATAATCTTGCCCTATTGATTGAAACTTCGGTGGCTTTAAGCTGCAAAAAGGAATAAAGTATTTTTCGACCTACTTGCTGAAATTAAATGGAGAGTTTGAAGTTTTTTCAAGTCATATGATTGTTTATGCATTTTGAACTAGATTTATCTGCGGTTTCGATCACACTGAATTCGGAAGTCGTTTAAAATACGAGAATTTTGGGAACACTATGTTTTTGAAACAGCAGAAATGTACCTTACTCTACAACTTGGATTGATTGCTTCTTTAGGGAGTAGAGGAAAGGCAAAGATATAAACTTTAAAATAAAATAATATGTTTTTGATGTACCATGAAAAAATTTTGCTCCAGCAGAATTACACTGTGCTCGATGCTTATAATAGATCATGTCGATAAATAGCAATAATCCTTCCTAAAGTCAAAAAGAGACTTTAGACCCATTAGTTTTGAACCCATTGGGTTTGGAATTTAGACCAATTAATAAAAACTTTATATTTTGAATTAATTTTCGTCTAGTCTTTTGACCCATGTAATATTTTTTTATGGCTTTCAGGGTTAAGTCCGCAGGTCTAGCAAAATAGTTGAAGAATGACTAAAAAACAAACTAATTACTTTGAATGAAAATATTTATTATGATCAGACAAAACACGAAAGAAATTAAAACTTTAAGCTTGTATTAAAGTACTGGGAAATAAATAAATACTTGACCAATACTAAATAAAATAAAAGTGTCATACCTTCATAATTCTATTTTCATACTACTTAATAATATTATAAATATAAAAGTATCTTTTTCTGTCTGTTGCCTCATCACATTCAATCCACTGAATCGCATTTGCTTAAAAATTGGTATAGAGATATGTATTTCTAGCCCAGGAATAAGCAAAGTATACTTTTATCTAGGAAAAAGTACGGTTCCCGCGTGACACACAATTTTGCCGCAGCGGAGTTGCGGGCATAATAATCTAATAATTGTATAAATCCATTTATTTCAGACTTTTGTCCACCCAAATAACATAATTTTAATAGAACTTTATATGGCAGGTAGTTCGTGTATTTTAAAGTGTAATTTCGCCAATTTTATAAGATTTTGAAACATAAAATATATTAAATGCATACATAAATGGCTTCAAGATACAGATTTTACAGAAGTTATAAAAATAAAACAAGTGTTCTTATTTTTGCGAATTATAAAACCAAATGGCTATTATTTACAATTTTGTGCCAGTCATTCTTTGAATTCTTTCTAGAGAAAACAATAGATTATAAAAGTGGGTCCAATTACTACTAGCCATTAGACCCAATAGGTGTTTAAACTTAAGGGTCCAAAGACTCAACTACCCAAAATAACGGCTTAAATTTTTTGCGACTAAGTGACTGCAAAAGCTATAAAGTGAAATTTGATTAAACTAGCCGGTAATGTTTAAAGACAAACCATTTTTAGACGTGAAAATAGCTACGTAACATTCGCATTTATATGGGGATTACATATAACTATTAATACTCAATATATGATGGTGTATGTTTAGAATATTACGCAACATGATGGGGGACGGACATCGGACAGGCTGGACCTGACGTATGTTAGCACCAGATACGAGTACATTGCGTAATTACCTGCGAATTCGTACATGACTTTGACAAAACAATGAGCACTCTGACCTTTTCGATCGGGGATAATCGAAAACGATCCTTTCCTTGTAACTTTTACTTTCGACTCGCATAAGGGTGCCTGTCACTAACTTAAATAGAAGTCCCAAGTTCCCAGTAATCATAATAATAAATTCTTAATTTGCACAACTAAAATAAAAGAACAAAAAAGTTAGGAAATGCGCAAATTGGCGGTCTTTACTCTTTATTGTATAAGCTGTTACTTATTGTTCGTCAAGTACATCAGAAAAGTTCATTCAGAGCCATATTACGGATCTAAGCAGGTTGGTCGTATTATGTCAATCCCAGCCAATGTGGTACGTGGAATTTACATATTGCGATCAAATTTCGTAGGTCCGTCGGCCGGCTCTGTATCAATTTCTTTATTTGGATAAGCTGTAGTTCAATTAAAAAGCTTTCTTTGATTGAAGATGTTTCGCTAAATTAAAAGTGATACACCATATATCTCTTAGATTGTTACTTACAATTTTATTTACTAGAGCAGGACTTCCCAACCGGGGGGCCACGACCCCTACGGGGGCGTAAAAAAATGTTAATGGGGGCGTCGTAGGTACGTAATATGTAAGATTATATTTAAATATAAAAGATAATAGTCATTACAGTTTTTTTAATATTTCTGTTTAAAATAAATGTCAATATCTGTGTGCAATACATTTTTACCGTATTATATGTATTAAGGGGGGCATGAAAATTTTATTTTTGGCTCGGGAGGGTAAGGCGAAATAGAGGTTGGGAAAGCCTGAATTAGAGAGGAACTGATTTTATGGTGTACCCTAAAATAAAGAAGAGATAAAAAGAATATCCCAAATCTTGTATATAATATGTGTGTAATACAGGCTCGTCATAATCGCCGATGTTCGCTGTTCGTTATTGCTTGCACGATCATCGATCATGTGTACCATGATACTATCACATAAACGCCCGTAGTGCTTTGTCAACTCACCGATGAAAGGCAAATATAGACAAATATCGTCGAGTAGAGGCGAGTATGTCATCTAAACAATCGTAAATAAGGAGTCATATGGATTAAAATGAAAAAATAACATGATGTGTATACGTAGTCACTTTATTTCAGATCCGGTTGACGCCATGTCGTATTAATCGTAGTAGTGATGAGTGTGGTAGTGGTCGTAGTACGGCGCGTACTCGTAGGTTGAGTAGTAGTCCGAGTAGTAGACCGGGGCGGAGTACTCTACTACTGGCGACGAGTAGGATTCTACTGTGATCGGGTACTCCACTACAAGGGGCTTGGCGGCGGCGAATGCCAGCAAGGCAGCTACTAACACCTGAAATAAAATCGTAATCAAGTTCAGGTCAAGATTTAGAAATAGTCGCCGAAGACCTATGGACAGCAGAGCCTTTGAGAGTGGCAACATGGTAACTAATGGAACTTAGGAACGCAGCGAATTTTGAAGGTACCATTGAGGAAATCAAAACAGAGCTAATTGACAGACATTTAGGTATACGATACGTATATGATCTGACGGCTGAGTTTAAATTAACGTGACCAGTCTGAATCTGCATCAACTTCTCTGATTGTACAAAAAAAGTTGCCAATACTCATAAAATTGTAAATCCTTCTTCGATTTGATGTAAAAAAACTAAGTTTAGTATCAATCAAAGTAATAAAGAGCTTTTTGCTTTCATGCACTTTGTATAATAATTTACATAATGTGCATTCTTTTCTTACGTTGAAATATTATTTCTTTCGAACAATGCGGTTGGCTTAAGTATAGTAATTTTATGACAACAAACATAATTTAAATATATTTCGCTAAAAAAAAGATGTGGTTCTAGCTCTAAATTTAAAAAAAATAATAAAAAAAAATTTATTAATTATTCAATTGAAATTGAAACAATAAAATACTTACAAGCTTAATCATCTCGAAGATCGTATGTTTTGAACTGATACAATTCAATGATGGGACATCCTCCTGGTCCCTATTTATATCCTGTGTTCTATACTATGACCGGATAACGGAGGTGTATCCTCGTGGAAATTAGTTGGTATGATGCGCACGCGCAGCCTTCGCGTCACCATGTTAAGGTCAAGTACATCATACTATTATGTAGAGCAATAATAAATATTATAGTGCGAGCACCAAAACATGATGAATTTGAGATACATTCTTAGCTTTTAGAACTGTATTAAAAAAAAAGCTTTCGTTCTAGCTAGCGCAATCAGTAACTTCTCGCTACTGATTGCAATATTACACTTATTTAAGGAATGTATATCCTAGATGCCTTAAAATTGGTGTATTGTTGTTTATTTTTTTACGGTGAAACTACTGAAATAAATTCTAAGAAATTTCTTGGAGTAGGTGTTGTTATAGAATACTGCAATTTTCGCCAACAAAAAATAAAAACTGGAAGAGTTACTCCATCAAATAATATTATCCACACATCAAATAATATTATCTACACAATATGTAATGTAATGTATTTTCTCAGTTTTTATTATTCGAAGACTTTCGCTAGCTTAGATTGGATTCTGAGCTTTGTTGTTTCATAAGCATAGCATAGCGGAGAATATATCACATTCTATCATTCATCAGCACCATTGCAGCGGCTTTTACAGCTGTTAAACTGACATGTAAAAAGAACAATTACTAGCTGTTTGTAATTACATATTAAGAAATAGAAGTGGAAGAAGCAGGTTACTAACATTTTAAAAACTCCCATAATTTGGCGTTATTGGACGCTTTATAACCCAAAAAGTTATTTGAAGTTAAATGTTGTGGGTTTGATGTATAGCTAGACACACTAGCCAGATAATCAAAACAGGTAAGTCTTTTTTGACAAAATTTTTTTGGAAAAAATTATATATTTATACTAGCCAGATAATGAAATAGGGAAGTCAAAAGATTTGACAAAATTTTAATGAAAAATATTACATATTATACTCGAAGGTTGCAAAATGTTCGTTATTATCATATGTAGACGATTATTGTTCCTAGCAAAATGTATAAAGAACTATTTAAAAAATAGAACTTTTTTATAAAAAGCTCTAAAATCTCATAATATGGACACTAAATAAATCAAGTTGCTTAGTCAAAAAGTTTGATAACATATTTAAACACGCATTGTTCATTCTGCTCATGCGTTGCAAGGATATTTCTTCACATCACAGTATCACGAGTATAAAAAGGTCGACTTAGATACTCGTAGCATCAAACACATTTGTTCTCTCGTGATCAACTCACAAACAAACAAACCAACATGTTCAAACTAGTAAGTGATATTACACAATACAGATACAGCTTACAACGACTGATTTAAAATTTACAAAGATACGTCATAATAAAACTTTAAAGCCAACTTGATCTAATATCTTGTTTACACATATTAAGTAGGTTACTGAATTTTAACTAAATTTAAAGCTATTAATTGCATATTTACATGCAATTAATAACTTTAAATTTAGTTAAAATTCAGTTTAGTTAAAATTTTGTTAAAATTCAATTTAGTTAAAATTTTGTGTTTATAAACTGATCGACAAACAGGGCTGAGTATGCCCTCTATGGTCGATTGTCCACCAAAACCGCCCACCGGGAACGAGAATATTGCGGCCGGATAAAATGCAACTTTACGACATAGACTACAGGGTTTCATTTTCTTTTAATGACGTCGACGACATTACGACGAGCAGTGTCGCTAAAAAATGAAACTTATAGCCTAGATAATAAAGTTGCATTTTTTAGGACCGAAATAATCTCGTTCTCGATTGACAAACTGCGTATACGATTATGATCCCGTGTTATCATTTGTAATCGATGATTGTGAAGAGAAGGCATTAAATTTAAATACATTTACTATGAATTCAACATCTGTCATAATATAGTTAAGTGTTTCAAATTTACATTATTTTTACAATTATTTTCTTTTTCAGTTCCTCCTCGCGTGTTTCCTGGCCGTGGCCGCCGCCAAGCCCGGCATCGTGCCAGTGGCATACACCGCGCCAGTAGCGGCGGCGTACACCGCGCCAGTAGCGGCCGCCTACACCGCGCCAGTAGCCTACTCCGCCTACTCCGCCTACACCGCGCCGCTAGCCTACTCCGCCTACACCTACGCTTCACCCTACTCCTACTACCTCCGCCGTTAAAACTGACCGATTGCAAACACCTATGACAATAAAAAGAATGAACTGAACTCTTTTTTTTTTTCAAACTTCATGTGGTAATTATATTATGAACTAAATCAAGCTGTTGCCCGCTACTTTATAAATTATCCCTATTTCACAACATTTTTTGATACCTACTCGGCCCCTCGTAGCGTGATGTTAAAAAATGTAGCCTATAGAGTACCACGGTAAATAGAATAATCAACACGAAAATAATTTTCAATTCCGGCTTAGTAGTTCCTGAGATTAAACTTACATTTTCTTCAGCTTAATATTATTTTTTTAATTTATTATAAATTATCCCATTTTTACAACATTTTTTGATTATTGTTCGACTCCTTTTGGTTATAGAGTGGTAAATAGACTTGCTTTGGCCATGAATAATAATATGAAACATATATATATGACACATGACATATATGATACATGAATAATAATATGAAATAATAAAAATATTAAGGTATTATATTTTATATATGTTATCGTTACAGTGATGAATCCGTTAATGTGCAGATTACCTAGAACCATCTGTTAAAATGCGTATAAAGGCTTATATTCTGCACTTTACTTAGTTGATCTGCACATCAACGAATAGTACGCCGTTAAATTGCGGAAAACAATGAACAACACTCCTTTTTTTCATTAATTATCCGCTAGCCTGCGTTCTAATTTTAAAGACAATCAATTATAGCCGTGGTTCCTGAAATATCCGATGAAAGGCTCTGAAAAACTGGGCACGGAAAGTTCTAATTATAAGTTGCAACATCTCAATTAAACATTCGTCGAGTGGATAGAAAAATATTATGTCATCATCATTATAATATTTTGCTATTTCTGAGTTTATGATGACAACGGTGACGACAACGACAACGAGTTATCTGGAGTTGAAGTTATTCTGCAGATTACCTAGTTAATGTGCAAAAACAATTCATTTTTCGCCCTTATCTGACTGTGTTAGGTAGTCTGCAGAATACCTAAGTAATCTGTACATTGACGGGTTTACCCATCTTAACTGGAACATAACATATAGTATAATGCAATACGTAATATATTCGCTTAAGATTTGCAGTATGGTCACTAACCCTCTGTCAAAAAAATTGACATTACCATACAAAACGCGATTGCAAACAAAGTGTTGTGTTGTCGCTATGTCGTGCACAATCGTGATTTGTATAGAAATTTGATAGAGGATTAATGAACCATACCGCTAATCTTGAACGAAAACATATTCCAGAAGATTATAATCCAGAAGGATTTGTTAGCAAAAAAAACTAAGGCTCTAAAATTATTGCATAATAAACATCATCGTTTGCATCGTTTAGGTAACTAATTATTGTATGAGCATTAATCAAACAAAAGACTCCTCCTAGTGAAAGCCACAAATAACAGTTTCTGGTAAACAAAGCTTACGTTCATAACGTAGTACGCAGTTTCAGATTGTATTAATACTTCTAGAATGTATTTATAAGTTAAAGTTACGTAATATATCGTACGGTTATTATTTAGTAGCATGTTTATACATATAATTACACTGGGACCGGGATATACAATACTAGTTAAAGACCACACCGGAAAAACAATGAATGGCACGGGATTTTTTTTTGTGAAACTGACTTTTATACGCTATCTGTTAGCTTCTTAGTGAAAACTTTGCCCTATCAATCTGAATGAGACTTAAAAAAAACCGTTAGGCACCGCTTCTCAACAGCCAGGTCTGCAGTTCGAGGTTTCAGGTTGCCTTAAATACCTACTCTAAAATTGTTGCTCTAGCTCATGCTTTATATCTAGTAAATACTAAGTTTACGAGCAGGTATTCGCTCGCCAGCTTGCTGACAGTAGTTTGAAGCTTGATAAACTGAAGACCACGCCGGAAATACAAGCTATGTCAAAAAAGTAACTAAGAGCCTCTCTGACAATAGTATGTTCAAAAAGTAAAGTATTGTCAATGTTATCCACACACTCACTTCGAAGAGGAAAACAACTTTATATAAAGTTTTTAACAGACTATATAAAGTCAGGGACAAACAAATATAAACTAAACTATAACGCCGTTTGTCCACCAACGCCGTCCACCGAGAGCGAGATTATTTCGGCCTGATATAATGCAACTTTACGACATAGAATACAGGTTTCATTTCCTCTACGCCTTTAATGACGGCGACGACATTGACGATAGAGCAATGTCGCTAGATATTGAAACTTATAGCCTAAATCATACGCCATCATCATAATAAAGATACATTAAAATAATCACGTTCTCGGTTGACGGTGTTGGTAGACAAACGGCGGAACAGTTGACTGCAACGATTTTACCCAATACTGATTTTTATAATAGAATTATACACTAAAGCTAGCAGATAGACGTATAAAAGTCAGTTTTACAATAAAAGTGACATTCATTGTTTTTCCCGTGTGGTCTTCAACTAGTCTCGTATATCCTGGTCCTAGTGTAATAGTTACAATAACAATTTAAAAAAGGCCTTAAATTATGTAGTAACAGCGAGTCCGCTTTGAAGTCATAACACTGGTAACAAGCGTTAATGTCTGCATATGAATAAGGTTTTGCTATTTTAATCTGGGTTTCTATTTGCATTTTGAAGTCGTTGATATAAAATACTGGCATTTAACCGGGGCTTTGCCTGCATGAAAATAATTTGTCTCACGGCAAAATTGAAACGGAATAAAAGGTATCTTTTAATCGGATATCTGTACACCAATTACCTTATTATAATAATTAATATATTCGAAGTCCGTCCAGAGTTTCGGCGTAATGTCTTAACAAATTTTTTAATTAGAAATATTAATAGAATATAGCTTTGTTAGAATTAATTCAACTTGATTTAATTCCTATAAAAAAACATAGTTAACAATTTCTTTCTGGGTTTAAAAGGTCAGTGACAATTATTTCCTTATTTCCTAGTTTTATTAATATGTGCCTAGGAGCTCGAAAAGGGAGTTTTGGTGCTTTGCCAAAATAAATACCTATTAAAAAGAAATAAAAACAATTGAATAGTGCTACTTATTCGCAATTTAAGAGTTTAAGCACTAGAGATAGTGATATTGATTTCCTCTTTTGCGAATATTCATTATGTCCACTTTACTAATATTACATTAGGTCAGGTCACAAGACATGTTTCATGATTTGAAGTGTCACCAAAATACTTAAAAACTATAATATAATCTAGCTTTAGATAAAAGTAGTTCTATTTAAAGCGTCTTAATTATCTAGGTGTTAGGTTGTAATGAAGTAACATTATACTACAAGGAGGATAACGTATAAAATATAATTAGTATTCTGAGCATACAGCACAAGGTTGTGTCTTCATTGACCCAAAGTATAAAACCATCCTTTGCCCGAGAGCTCTCATCATTCTGATTACATTCGCTACTGTACAAACTCCTAAAAAAACAAAATGTTCAAATTGGTAAGTTTGAGGAAGTTTTTTTTTTTGAGAAAGTAAAGACTTTTATTATTATAAACTCTAGTGGAATTCTTTTCAAAATTTAAGAAAGAATAAAACATATTAGAAAGTATACAGTTTGATTTACTACATTTACAGTTTTTAATTCGTTTAAATATTTAAACACTCTATC